>CM076684.1:124025913-124208413 GCA_038501925.1 Xenopus petersii | reverse complement strand
CCCTTATACAGAAATCACCCTCCACCTAGGCAATAGAACATGCCACAGTTTAACCACTGAGGATAAATGTATTTATAGTGTGATCAATAGCTACCAGTGTGTTGCTTATATAAATAATAATGTATTGTGTGTATGTATGTGTCTGGGTATCATTTGGAGGAGTTGAACTTGAAGGACTTTGGTCTTTTTTCAACCCAACTATGTAACTATATCCCTTTTCTACTAAATGTAAGAAAAGTAGAAGTTATTTTAGCGTTCCATAGCCAAGCCATAGCCACATACAGTAGATATAGGTGAAGAAACATGAAGATGACTTCCTATATCAAATTATTTGTATATAACTGACCCATGGATAATATCTCAAATACAAAGTATTCGTATAAATGGTTCTTTGTGATGTCACGTGTGTCACATGACTTGCTGAGAGTAATTTACCCTTGATGTTAAATGTGAGAAGTCACCTTGAAGTTCCATGAACTGTAGAAAAGAGCCCCAAGAACTTATACGGTCATGGAACGCCTCCCTATATAAAGCATGCCGTGCATTGGAACAGATTCAATTTGATTAAAGAGAAAAACTTATTTCCTAATTCAATTCAAGATTTTCCCATGCAGCCAGATGCAAATTGATGTGAAAAACTTATCTCATTGTTTATCACACGAAAACCCAATTGAAGTCTATAGGAACAAACTGGAGCTGAATTAAAGGAAATGTTGCGTTCCTTTTTAATCGAGTCTCCCCATAATTGTTCACGTTATAAACCAAAAAGTAATGTTATCTCATAGAACTGAATCTGGCCCATTATGTTTTATTATACACAGTTTTCCATAAGCCATGTGATAAGGTGACCTATCTAAGCATTGATAACTTATGATACTTAAAGGGCAACTGTTGAGTGAAAATATTTTCCCCAATCAAAGGTGCGGGCTAATAGAGTTAAGAGTAACAGTAGGTTTTTTTTTTTAATTGCCCCCTGCCAGCACTAGGACCCCCGCACTGGGAGAGAGCTCCTAGTAGTAGTAAATATTTTCGCCCAACAGATGCCCTGTTACTAGGCAGCTTTTATAAGGATACTTTTGTGTATTAACAATGATTTTCACATAGGACAGTTTTTAATTACATCCAATAAACATGGAATGCTTTGTATTGCAAGAAAAGGCATGATATACTAGATACCCCGAGAGCAACATCTTCATGTATTCCTTAGTGTGAAGAAGCAAGAAAAGATGCTGTTATTAAAGAGTAGCAACATGAGATCTGTAGATGTTATATAAATACTGTAGTTCTGCATCCATTTACTACTACCATTGCATGGATAGCATCATGTATTGTAGAAAGTAGTATCTGCCAATCCAGGGTATTTTGCACAGTTGCTGACATGGTTTGATTTGGTTCAAATGGTTATTCCCTGCTCTGCAGGATGTAAGACATTTTCTAACCGTATTATGAACAAAGCAAACTGAAATACTCACTCCTTTTATAACATTGTGTGTATTCAATGTTCCATATTAAATGTTCAGGTACTTAACTATCCGTCAGATGCACAGGGGAAAAAACCCTGCAGATAGGTACCATTTAAACAAATGAATGGAATCAATTCATATCGGTTTAACCAGTGAAACAGTAGTAAAATCCTGGAAAGCTACTTAAGATGTTGTCTGTCTGTAACACTGCATGCAACAGAGGGGGGTTTGTATCTAAGCAGACAAGTGCACGGCACAATGTTAACTCTTAATTAGGGATAATGAGTTTGGTTGGCTATAATTACTATCTTTTATTGTCAGAACACTTTGCTACTGTTTGCACTTTATATGCAAACATTGTGACACTACACAGACATTAAGGGGAAAGGACAATTTTGTAAATGTCTGAAGGGTCACTATAATGTTTAGAAGCTTCACATTGTGCATTTGTAATAGATATGTTAAGAAGTGGATTTGGAGTGAAGTTTTTGGGGTTTTTCCCCCAGCTTCTAGTGGTGGGTCAGAAAATATCTGAGCTGCATCAGACCTTAACCACCTGCTTTCCAACACATGCTCCACTTAAAATGATTATTCGTTTTATAACCCTTCCCGAGCACACTTTGATAACATCACAAATGGGTTGGCAGGTTAAATTCAGCCCACCTTCTTTTTTAAAGTTTGATTTTTGTTGCATTTTAACAATTAAGAAGTTGGTAAAGAAAAGAGAGGAAGAGGTGCAAGAAGAGGAAAGGAAAGGGCAGCTGGAGGGCTGTGTCCCTCTGATGGTGGAGGTGGCTGACGATTTGAGCCATGGAGACAAGACATTGTCAAATTTGTTTGTGCATCCTCTGGAAAGGTAGGTGAGTTGTACAGTTCGAACTGTGAATTGATTAGAGTAATCCACCTGTTATGGGTAATGGGCCCATCCAGTGCAAGGCCACCGTCTTTTTAGAGTACAGGAGTAAGTATTAGTTATGTACTCTGAGCACCAGGGAGAAAAAATCTTATTTAACTGATTCACTACCAACTGAAAATATGTAAATGGAAACATAGATTGTCCAAAGTAGCTAGAGGAACATATGCCAAAGTTTATAAACTGCCCATACAATGCACAAAGTATCATGAAGTTGCATTTTGTTATACTTAACATGGCTCTGCATGAACACAGTATATCAGGGGGAAATTATAAAAGATAATGCAAACCTGGCTGAGTTTTAATTCTGCCAAATGACTTGCTCTTGAGCATAACCTTATATTTATATTATCACAACCATCCATACACAGTTTTTACTCAACTTTGATGGATAACCTTGTTTTTATAGCATTGTAGATTATTAACTACTTAGTGCAACTTGGTACATTGGGCAACATTGGTACATTTTCTAATTGCAAAAGATCTACAGAAAAGCAGGGATGGGCGAATTTGACCCATTTCGTTTCGCCAAAAATTTGCAGCTGGCGAAATGTCGCAGATGCCCATTAAAGTCTATGGGCGTCAAAATAATTTTGTCGTGCAGCGAAATTCTTTTGACGCGCGTCTTTTATATTTTTTGACGCCCACCGCCATACAAGTCTATGGGCATAATTTTTTTTGGCGAAACGAGGCGAAAAAATTCGCCCATCCCTACAGAAAAGTGGAAGCTGCTGGTGTTGACCAATTTTAGTGCAGAAATATCTAAGTACTGAATACTTGTTCTACCAGTTTTTCAGATGGCACTTGTGTTTAAGACACTCGGCAGATGTACTGGTGAATATTTCATGCCTTCTATAACTCTTCATGTATCTGCCTGAGCATTATCTGCTGTTAAGCCAGACCTTATGATCACTGCAGTTTGCCTGTTTTTTTGTCTCCACTTTGGTTGTTATGTCTTGTAGGCTTTTTCTTATTTTTTCTAGCAATGTCCAGATCTGTGGGGCTAGCCTGGTCTTTCCATGGGAAGCTTTGATGTTTACCATTTATCACTTACTGCATGACAAATCCATGGGCAGAAGGAACAAAAAAGTGTTAAAGAATACATTGTCACATTATCCCAATACTGATACTTAAAAAATCAGTTTTACCATTGTTGGCCTAGCAACTGGGCTTCAGTGAGCATTTCTACTGAGGCATACTGTACATTGCAGAGTGACTTTCTATGCATGATGTCAAATGCTTTTTTGAATTCAATTGGCATAAGTCATTTCAATTCTGTACTCTGCTCAATGATATTGTGCAGTGTGAAAATTGCTCACAATAGATAATGGCAGAATCTGGCTCTTATTTTACTGTTTCATTTACTGCGGCATGTAGCCTTTGGAGCAACATGATGGAAGTGCCTTTCCTGGAACCAAGAGGAGCATGATGACCCCAGTTAGTTGTTATATTCAGTGACATTGCCCTTCTATGTTGGGCAATCATTGCTTTTCTTTGTTGATAATGTCTGCAAGGACAGAATTGCTTAATATTGTGCAATGGTGAATCCCCCATACTTTCAGTGTGGCTAGGGTTTTAGTTGGGCTTAGCTGGTTCAAAGTCTCCTTATAAGGGGTCTTGCTCTTCCTTGGTGAGCAGTATATTTAATTTTTTGTCTTTGATGGGAAGGTTTTGCTTCTTTACCTGTCTTTTCTGTTGGTCTTCACACCCCAAGTACAAGCCCATATCCTTGTGCCAATCGTGTTTAAGTCTTTGACAGTTTTTGGCAGTCAGTGTTTCTCCAGAACAAAGTTGCTAGCCTTCAGCCCAACCTTTTTCACTTTTTAATATGGGCCTTTGCTCTACAACTCCACAGTTTCCAATGGCTTCTCAAACAAAATATCCAATGTTAAGTATAATAAAAATCATTTTCACCGACAAAATAAATGAATGTCCTGGTATGTAAACAAGTTTACTGCACCCAGTGGCTGTAATGTGCATTGACCTATAAGAAAGCAGCTCTTTTTAAATATACCCATTTGATTTGTTTATTTTTCTTTGTGTCTTGTTTGTTAATTACCCCTATGACACAATGCATTGCATGTCAGCTAATTCATCACAGCATAGTGCTGCTCTAACCAGACATACCAGTGCAAATCAGTCCTTAGAGGTTATCAGCCCATCTCAAATTCCCAGTGTAGGGCAGATTGTTGAGTGCAGTTTCTAGTTAAGCTTGATAATGATTTACTCAACTGAATCTGTAGAGCACTTGGAAAAGACATTGGGCCTATATGTGTTCCTTCCATCCTTGTGCAATGAAATGGGAAGGGTTTTGATGACTCCAGGGATGTCATCAGTATGACAGGCATTCCAAATTGGAATGAAAATAGTGAACATCATCCATCTTGATATTGCCACAGATTTGAACAAAAAAAAATAGCTGTGTACAAATCTTAAGTTATTCGCTATGTGTATTATCCCTTCTGTAGAAAATAGCACAGTATTATGCAAGAGACCAAGTATAGCACATGGACTGATTTCTTAGCCGTACAGTAGCACTAAACCTTTATAACTTTAGTTTGCTGAGGTTGGAAGCCATTCCTATGCCATCTACACTTTAATATTGGGGCTGGGGGATACATACATGTTTATTGACCACTAACAAATTTGCTCATTACAACATCCTGCACAGTAAACTATCCCCAGTTTTTATAATCTTCATCCTGGATTGTATTTATTATACATCCTCCTGTGTTACTGAAGTGATGTTCAAATGTCTGTCTCAACTTTATGACAACCTAAATGTGTTTCTTTAAAGAAAAATCTGTCTGTATATTCATTATGTGTAGATAAATATAAATATATCAATATATCTATATCTAACTGTTTTTTTTGTTTGTGAATACTTAATGACATCCATTGCTAATTTAATTTTATAATTTTCCTATCCAATATCTTTAAAAATAATTAACCCTATCTGCTTGCATTATACTTTCAGTCTTGCACATACATTTTCAGGCCATTTTGTAGCGTGTATATATATATATATATATATATATATATATATATATATATATATAAAACAAACAAGGGAAAGTTGTGCTCACCACTATTTTTTAGTGGCTTGTTTGTTATAGTTATACAGGAGCAGTGACCAGCTCCATGTTGTAGCTCCCACCTTTCCCAGCTATAGTCAGGTGATCCCACTGGTGTCTAATAAAAGGGCAGCCAATTTTGGGAGTTTTACTTTGAAAGCAGCTAGTAAGTTGCAGGTAAAACTTAGTCCCTTTGTAAAATGTATAATTAAGCAATTTAATTCTTAATGAATCAGATGAAAATTAAGCGTAGGACTGGCCAGATATGGGATGACTTTGACGTACTTGGCCAGCTTAAATATATTGCAATATATGGACAAACAATCCCTGTTTTGTTTAAAGGGTAAGGCATTTTTTAGTAGCAGTATGCACAAAATGTCTCTGTCTTAAATATATTGATAATGGGTTGAGTGCAGAGGACCTCTTGTAGTTGACTATATATATATATATATATATATATATATATATATATATATATATATATATATATATATATATATATAATATCAAAACAGGGGGGTTGTGGGAGCACTCTAAAGGCTTTAAAGTATATATATATATATATATATATATATATATATATATATGCACAAAATGTCGCTGTCTTAAATATATTGATAATGGATTGAGTGCAGAGGACCTCTTGTAGTTGACTATATATATATATATATATATATATATATATATATATATATATATATATATAATATCAAAACAGGGGGGTTGTGGGAGCACTCTAAAGGCTTTAAAGGAGAAGGAAAGGCTACAATTAAGTAAGCTTTATCAGAAAGGTCTATATAAATACACCAGTAAACCCTCAAAGTAATGCTGCTGTGAGTCCTCTGTCAAAAGAAACACCACATTTCTTTGCTTTTATTGTGTACACATGGGCTTCTGTATCAGACTTCCTGTTTTCAGCTTAAACCTCCAGGGCACGGCCTTGAGCATGCTCAGTTTGCTCCTCTCCCCCTCCCTCCTCCCATTCCTACTGTAATCTGAGCTCAGAGCTGTTAGTAAGCAGGGAGAGACTCAGGCAGGAAGTGATGTCACACCAAGCATATATGGCAGCTTCTATCCTAAACAAACAGAGACAGTGTCTAGAGCTGTTTACTCAGGTATGGTAAAGCATTCTGCAGAATAAATATAGCGTTCTAGTTTGCACTATTGTGGCTATTCTATTGGCAATAAACTGTCTTGGAGCTTTCCTTCTCCTTTAAAGTATATATATATATATATATATATATATATATATATATATATATATATATATATATATATATATATATATATATATATATGTATAATAAATGCTATTGCATATGTACCCAAATAGGGGTTATTTTGTTACAAAGTTATGATCATAAAATTATTATATATATATATTCATTGATGGACCATCTATTTATATATATATATATATATATATATATATATATATATATATATATATATATATATATATATATATATATATATATATATATTATCATGCATATTTTTCCATTTATTTTCCATATAATAAAGATTTGCGATGCAACTTTAAAAAAAAAAAAATGTAACCTTACCCCCTACCATTCCCTCCTTACAAACATGTTGGACACACAGATACAGCTTAGCCTTAAGTATTCTATTTAATGCTATAGAAAATCCATATGGCAGCATCAATATTGGCAACAATGAATCTGTGTGTGTGCATATGGATGTACAGAAAGGAAGATGCAAACAAAATAACAGTTTGTCTTCCACTGTTCAGGGTGAAGTTTGTTAATTCAGTTGTTCAGCTATCTATTTCTCTATCATTAACATTATTATTATTATTATTAATAATAATAATGTTAATAACATGTATTTTTAGCGCACCAACAAATTCCACATCACTGTATAATATATCTATCTATTTTTTGAATTTATCATCTATCTATCCAAATATTGTTTACATTATTTTTTATAGCACTTGGATGAAAGAAGAAAATAACGCGAAAAGCAAATATTTAATAGGAGCAAATGCCCGACTGAGCTTACATTTCAAATCTTTGAAAGAGTCTTTGAAAGAGATTTTGTCACTCATACCCACTTCACAAATACCTCTACATGATTAATGCCAACCAGATTCTCTAGCTGAAATCTTGGAACATGTCCACTCTTTCAGAAAGGAATACATCACCAGGGTTCTTTTTTTTCTGATTGTATCTGAATCTCTAGCTGGCCTTTTTTTTTTTTTGGAATAATTCTGATTCTGTTATTCTCCTGCCAACGGGACTCCCTGTAAATTGAAATTGTATTCTCAGTGGGTATTTCCCAGGAAAAAAAAAAAAATAGAACAACTTTAAATAAATAAATAAATGTTAGCTGCTGAGCTGGATATGATCGGGAGGCTTACATTTCTGCTATGGGACTAGTTGGAGAGGATAAGGGATTGTTAAATAAAACATATAAAAATAAACATATATGCTGCTTTTTTTTCTAAAAAAATGTATATGTTAGATTCTTTGTGAGAATTTCTTTCCTTTCCCTTTTTTGTAGCAGAGACAAGTAATTAGACATAACCCCATGAGGTGAAGGATCTTCCTAGAATACTGAGCTGTACAGTAATAGACATATTAGGCTGCTGTAATAGACAATACAGCACTGGATACACTTCATAATTCAGCAGCAGACGTAAAATGGCAAAATATTGTTTTCATCAAAGCCATTACAGGAATGCTCACCGGTGCGCTGTTCTGCGGAAGAGATAACACAGGAAAGGGCATATTGCACATGCAGATGATTAAATATTTACTGAAATACACAAATAAAGAGGTTTATACAGTATGTTAATGCTTAAATGATTTGTACAGAGTCACAATGTACTAAAACTAGATATTTGCATCCTATTTTATTTCCAACCATTGTTAGCATCTTCCTAAATCGTCCTTTTCCACAACAGTCCTTTTCTTCCCCCTCTTATGCAGAAATGAAGCGCATAGCTCACCAGCTGGTAGATATAAATTATATATTAAACTGTATTTGCAATGGATCACTGCAAGTGACAAGTCGTTTTGAGAAGGCTTTGTCATTGCAATGAAGTGTTCACGCATTTCGCATGCAGTGGTTAATAGGAGCCCTTATTCATATTGTCCCAAGTCTTCAAAAACCATAATTCAGAAGAAAAAGAAAAAAAAAATGGGCATCACTTAATAAAGCTAATCTCTTGTTCTGATTCAGCCTTCAAGATCAACAGCCTGTAAATAAGTAAGGGGAAAAAAAGGGCCTAAACGGATTTAGTGCTGCTAATCTTTCCATAGTGAGGATATCTAGCTCTTAACTCTCCACTCTTTGTTGACAGAAGTGGCTTTCATTGTGCCAGCTCCAGTGGCTCAGAAGCTGGTTCCTTTTGAAGGGGCTGCTATCGCCACTCTGCATGTGTGCCACCCTCGCCCTGCACTGGGAAGATAGGCTGGCCACGGCAGTGCTGAGCGAGATTGAAAATTGTGTGTCACTCCACAGCAGAGCTGTATTCAGCCCCTGTAAATAGTGCAGAGCGAATAGTATGCGATGACAATGCCTTGTGCTACATGCTCAATGCCTCCTCTTGCTCTTATTTGACTTTGTGTGCTTCACTGATTTTATTATGACAGCCTGAATACTGAGGAGGGAATTAAACTGTTAAGCAAGCATCAGAGGCTGTCTAATGTTTAATGCAAGAGTCGTAGCATGTAAGAACTGATAATGAATACAAACAGGGCGACATCTTATTTGGTATGTTTTTACTAGGATGACTTGAGAGCTTGACATCCTTTGGTATAAAAAAAATTTTTTGGTGCTGTTTTCAGAGGGTTAAAATTTCCAGCCCCATTGACAAACGCATGTCTAAATGTGATGTGAATTAAAGGTGGCTGTAGGAGACTGTAATACTTGGGAATCATCACCTATAATAATTATGTATAGATAGGAGGTAGTCATGGCTGTTAAAAGGTCACCCAGTGAGATGTAATTGGCTTTTTCATACTCCACTACATTTACTAGGACAGCAGCTCGACCCTGCTGGCAATAGCAGTAAATATGCCATCTTGAGAACGTAATGAAACATGCCAACACTCCCTAGCTCTTGCTGACTGCCCAATTCCAGCTCTGGGTTGGACAGAAAATAGGATGAAAATGATAAAAAAAAAAAAATCAAGTAATGACTACCCAGGAAGAATTTTAAAATTAAAAAGAAAAACCTTCAGTGATCTGCACACATTAAAAGTCACAGCAGATAAAAATGCTTACATGGAATTCTGACGAGGGAGTCAGATCACTGGAGGTTTTCTTTCTACATCTTGCCCTTTTCAATAAAACACTCTCATCTTTGGGGATGTACTTGATCAAATTCCCAGCTTAAAAAAGGAAAAGAAAGATTAAAAATGAATTAATGGCTGGTTGTTAAAAAAAATGCAGCAACGATATGACGTGGCGACGATGGGGCGAATTTGGGTAATTTTATTTAAAGATTGGTTCCACCTTCAAATTCTCAGCATGCTCGTCTTGTTAATGTTGTATTGTGCTTTCTAAGAACAGCCAAGGATGCCTGTTTACTTCAATAATTCTATTTATTTATCCCAGGAAAACGAATATACATCTAAAGAAGTGAAAAATAAACATATATAGATAAGTAATAAAGGAAAATATATTTTTTTAGATGCAATTGATTTTTTTAGAGCTGTTTTCTCTGTGAAATTAACTTTATAAAATGGCTAAAGTGGAGCCTTATTTACAATATACATCGATACCTCGCCCAGAACGTATATTAAACTCCGACTTTTTTTAGGACTGAGGCCGTTGTAAATATTATAATTTTATGGCGACAAAAGCAAAAGAAAAATGCCTATTCTTGATCTTAATGGATTATAAACCTGAAAATCAAGCTGTCAACCAATGCATTAAATAAAAAAAAGGTAATCAAGAGAAGCAGGACTCTCTCCATCTTCATCTTTTTTTGCTAGAACGCTCTTCGGTGCCAAGTCTAACAGTTATTGCCAATTGAATTTTCAATAGCAAACTTACCAAGTCCTAACTTTGACAAATTTTATTTCACATTTGTCAAAGGAAATAAAGCTGACAGCATTACAGGGGCTGTCTACTAAAAGCAGTATCTCAATTCCAACAGTCTGTCCAACCCCATTTTCCCTGGGGGAGCATTAAATCTAGGCCCAATTCGCAGCTTTGTTTGAACACTATATTTTTGCCTTTTCTTTGTACCTGATATTTATTTCAGTGTTAAATCTATTCTTTCCTTCATCTATTACGCGGTTTTATTTCTGTTTTTGAGAAACTATATTTTTGCTAATAAATATTCAGTACACCATTTCATCCTGTATTTAATATGCCCAGTGCACGTTTGGTATTCTAACTTCTCAACAGATTGAGTGGACATTCCACTGTTGCAGTGCAATCATAAAAATCAGGAACTTGTTAAATTCTACCTTTCCTCTCCCTACCATTGCTTTTTGATTCAGTACATTTTCAAGCAATTTCCCTACCGGCTTTGAGATACTCATAACAGAGCCACAGCTCCTCCCTGTGGTACCAGAACTGGATTACTACACCTGAGATTTTTTCTTCTTTTCTCTTTCATATAATCATTTCTGTATTGTATTAAAGGGTATCCCCATTCCCTGATCCTTCCTCCCTCTCTATGCAGCGTGTTAATTTTACTAATCATCAGTCTTCACAAGTCATAGGGTACAACGGCTGCATTTGCAAACAGTGTCGGTTTTGAGAACTGGTATATGTAATAATTGTGTTTTTCATAACTAAAACAATTTATAAACAGGGAATGATATTGGTTGTTTTAAAGCTTTACTGAGTTGTTGTGTATGTGTGTTTGTCTTTGTCTATCTAAAGACGTAAAAAACATACAAAATAGTTTCATTATTAGACAGAATTACATGGTGGAAATCTCTGGGTGTGTTTTAATGAACTACAGAATATATAAGGTATTTGTGCCAAATCACATCATAACAGCATTGATACAGTATGTGTAAGTAAAATGTATTACCACTGCAGAATACATGCTATTAGCTTAATCATTTCATAAAAAAGAACACAGAGTGAATGGAAATGATAGTGAAAGAAAGAAAGAAAGAAAGAAAGAAAGAAAGAAAGAAAGAAAGAAAGAAAGAAAGAAAGAAAGAAAGAAAGAAAGAAAGAAAGAAAGAAAGAAAGAAAGAAAGAAAGAAAAATAAATAATATATATATGTATATATACACTTGGATGATAGATAGATAGATAGATAGATAGATAGATAGATAGATAGATAGATAGATAGATAGATAGATAGATAGATAGATACCAAGGACATTATATAGCTCACAAGGAAAAGAAAGAAAGAAAGAAAGAAAGAAAGAAAGAAAGAAAGAAAGAAAGAAAGAAAGAAAGAAAGAAAGACTATACATGTATATATATATATATATATATATATATATATATATATATATATATATTTGGAAGGCAGTCAGATAGACAGAGAGAGATGATAGATAGATAGATAGATAGATAGATAGATAGATAGATAGATACCAAGCAAGAAAGAATATACACATGCTCATATACCCTTGGAAGGAAGATAGATAGATAGATGATAGATAGATAGATAGATAGATAGACAGCAAGCACACTATATAGCTCACAAGGTGCAGAGAGAAAGAAAGAAAAAAAGAAAGGAAGAATATACATGTATATATATATATATACTTGAAGGCAGTCAGATAGACAGGGAGAGATGATAGATGATAGATAGATGATAGATAGATAGATAGATAGATAGATAGATAGATAGATAGATAGATAGATACTAAGAACACTATATCACTCACAAGCTGCAGAAAGAAAAAAATAGAGAAAGAAAGGAAGAAAGAATATACATGTATATATATATATATATATATATATATATATATATATATATACGCACTTGGAAGGCAGTCAGATATATTGATAATAGATAGATAACACACTATATAGCACACAAGCAAACTGCAGCCTCTACTTATTATTTGGCTTTAATGATTTTTATATCAGTATAATATAACATACATCCAAGCAAAGTAGACATTAATATGGTCTATATTTATTAATACTTGTACATGGCAAGATGCAGAAAGAATGCCTTAACATTGTTCATAGAATGACTTGTGATTTTATAATACAGAGTGACAATATCATTAACCCCTTCAAAAAAAGAGGGAAGAAAAAATCCTTAGAGTGATGTTCTGTTTACATAAGCAGTGTACCATTTATAATCCTTACACTATGAATATTAACCCTGGTGTTTAATACTATAATATGCACCATCTACGGCTGCTTAACCAAATATCAGCTGGGCTCTACTTTCCCTTTTGCAAGAAGCTTGAAACTGTTAGAAGGATTTAAGTAGTTAAGGAGCAGTTTTCATTACTTCCTCTGTATAAAATCCATAGGACAATCATACTTGTTTATAGTTGCTTAAAACCCAAATGAAATGTTTTTTTAAACAATAAACTGTCCCAGCCCAGATGTTTATAAAGTGAATAATGAATGGAAAGGGCCCCTTATTTGTTTTTTAATGAAGTACAATATTTTTTAAGCGAGAAACCCGAGCACGAAAAGATTTTAGGAACCTGTATGAGAAAGTATTAAAAAGATCTATATATGTAATTTAAGAAGGGGGACATGACATTTAAGGAAAGAAATACAGAATAAACGGCTTATTAAAAGAAGTTGAAGGTTGTGGCATTTCTGTGATTGTTAAGAAAAAAAAAAAACAACAAGAATAACAAGAATTTCCCTGAAGCGTGTATGTTCCGCTGTTGGAAGGGAACAATTGTGTTTTTAAATAGCTTTTACTCTCTTCACTTGCTTAAATAAGGAGCAAAATAATGTTGTGTGCTGATTGGGATTGTTGCAAAGCTTCCTGCTCTGCGGGTCTCTGTATAATGCTTTTGCCATTGTTGTTTATTAGGCTGCTGATAACTGATCTCTCCTTACACTTGTTTGTGTGTCATTCAGGCATATTTTGGGTACGTCATTTAACTTTCAGCTGCATTGTATTTTTGTTTTTGTATATATTTACCATTTCCACTTACCTGTGTCTTATCCTAGGGAGGGTTCACCTTGTGTTTAAATTCCTTTATACACAAGAAAAAAAAATGTTAATGCTGCTATGCGTGTTTATTCTTCTAGATTATTTTGTGTTAAAAATAGTCGATGTTCTACTGAATGTATCAAATGCTTTTACACACTCGAATCAGCCTCAGCGCTTATGATAATCGCTGGCACTCAAGGGGTTAACAGCACAATTCAGTAACCTGGTTTTATTCTCCAAGTCAAATACTGAATTCTGTAGGGGTGCCTCCGATTTCATGTTCCTTCTTTAGGAATGAGCTCAGTAAACTACCATTAGTTGCTGATTGTAGTTATAGGGTTAATTCACTTTAGACCCTCCCCTGACACCGCCGACTTTAACACCACCAATAGCCACCAGCTCAGCCACAGCAAACAACAAAAAGGAGCAACATTCGCTTCCACTTACCCTACAATTGTGTTGCTCCCACTTCTGATAGCCAGCAATGTTTGTTGAAGATAACTATTGTTTTTTTGGAGGCGCGCTCATCAGAAATCATTGTAGCTAAGGCACCAGAGCTTTAATAATGGCCCAGTGCACAAACTAGTTAGAATCCACTAAAAATAACTACTGAACTGGAGACGTTTAATTGCTACTTGTTCTTCCTCAGAGCACATTGGAGTAGCACAATTCACCGTTATCTTGAACCCAGTGCTACCACTTTTCAACAGATGCATTATTGCATTTTTGAACTCCTTTTGCTTTAATACTTTTTTTTTTTTGCTTTCTTTTAATGGGTGACTGGATAAATTCGGTGGTGGATTTTTGTGACACTAAGGCAGCAGATAAGTCTATGATTCACTCTAGCTATGTGATTTAGAAGTCCCTTACCATATGTTTTCTCACCGGAATGCCTTGTCTTGCAAAATTATAGGAACCGAAGCTTAAAAACACAATTAGGTAGTTTATAATGAAGTATTAAAGAAATATCACTGATTTTTTTATTTTATTTTCCCTGCTATGTTTTTTTTTTTTCTTCTTCTTTCTTTGTTTCTGATCATGGAATTATTAACCATACAGCTTTGGTGCGCTTCGTGCTAATCACGCTGCGTGTTTTTCTGATTAGGTTATATGTGTAGCTGAATTATAAACGAAAGAATCAGCTGCCAAAAAAACCCATCGTAACTGAGCACTTTCTGCCTTTTTTTTCTACAACAAAAAAATAAAAAGTTGAGCTCGTAACATTTTCATGAGTTTAAGTTAATAAGCACATCATGATCGTTCAAAAACAACAAAAACAAATCTGTCGGTGCTTGTTCCGAGAGCCAAACGTATCTGCAAATAACCGAACATAGAATTTAACATTAGCAGAATATTTTTTGTGTATACAGTGCAGTCTCACATGTATAAATGCCTCTCTCTTTTTGCTTTTTTTGCAACACAGAGAAGATTTAAATTATAGAATGATCTTGTCCTATGGCAACAATAATTCAGCTTTTATTTTGTTGTTAGTTGACATGGTTGTATAGCTAAACCAAGGCTTTCTTCTTTTCTTCTTCTCATCCCTACTTTTAGGATCACTGCTTCTTTTGATGCTGAACTTTATTTTCACAGTGTGACACCTTTCTTATTGTATTCACACCATACACCTTCTCTGTCTTTGATGCGGTGGAATATATTTTAACTCCTTGAATGGAAGCGCTTGCTCTATTTGAGGGTTAAAGAAGCATTAATAATCCTGTAAGGTTCATCACTTCCAGATGTTTTCGGTTTCTTGTCTTACAAATAAAAATTTTGCATGACGATTCTGCAAAATTGGCCATTTCCTCTAAAGCCCTGGATTTTGTCATTATCCTTTGCTTCTTTTAAATTGTCAGCTTAATCTGCAGGCCTGTAGCTGAACTTTAGAATGATGTAGTTTCTGCTTCTCATAACATGACCACAACATATAGTTTTTATGGAGAATGTTAAACAGGTATGGGACCTGTTATCCGGAATGCTCGGGACATGGGGTTTTCCGGATAACGGATCTTTCCGTAATTTGGGTCTTCATGCCTTAAGTCTTCTAGAAATTCATTTAAACATTAAATAAACCCAATAGGCTGGTTTTGCTTCCAATAAGGATTAATTATATCTTAGTTGGGATCAAGTACAAGCTACTGTTTTATTATTACAGAGAAAAAGGAAATTATTTTTTAAAATTTGGATTATTTGGATAAAATGGGAGACAGTCATTCCATAATTCGGAGCTTTCTGGATATCGGGGATATAAGGGATCCTATACCTGTATTCAAATAGGTTTCATTGCGCATGAGACTCAAACTGAATCTTGTGTTGTGAAAGCAAAGGCCAAGCTAAGTTTTAAAACCATCTTTTCTTGTTGAATTAATGCTTCATGTACTGTATGACTTTAGCAGACTAATGTGATGTATGGCATTAATTCAAATGCATGTTTGAGTTACTTTCCGTAAAAGTTTCCTATAAAACCCTATTCTGCCCCTAAGCTAATCAAAGTATGAGTAGGACTTTATAATCATGCTGTGTTGCTTTAAGTATACAAATCAGATGAACTGATTTAGTATACTACTGTTTATGCTGTGAGTGGCAGTTTGACATCATTTTAGTGTAGTGCAGCACACTGGCAACTTCCTCTTTAAATTGCAATTTGTCAGCTTTTTAGTGAGCTTCATGTATTAAACGGGCAGTTGCTTAATTTCATCAAGTCCACATGTTTTCTGTAAATAAAATAGTTTCAAACCCCAATTTGCACTCTAAAAAGTGGGAATTTAATACAGGTATGGGATCTGTTATCTGGAAACCCATTATCCAAATTATGAGAAGGCCATCTCCCATAGACTCCATTTTAAGCAAATAATTCAAATTTAAAATGTATTTTTTTCTCTGTAATGACAAAACAGCAGCTTGTACTTAATCCCAGCTAACATATGATTAATCCCTAATAAAGGCAAAATAATCCTACAGGTATGGAATCTATTATCTGGAAACCATTATCCAAAAAAGCCAAACGATGAGAAGGCCATCTCCCATAGACTCCATTTTAAGCAAATAATTCAAATTTAAAAAATATTTGCTGTAATGACAAAACAGCAAATATGATGAATCCCTAATAAAGGCAAAATAATCCTATTGGGTTTGTTTATTGTTTAAATTAATTTTAAGTAGACTTAGGGGCAGGTTTATGAAAATGTGAGTTTTGAGCTTTATAAATAAAAACCCACTCACGTTCTATTCATTCCTAGGGGGTTTTTAGAACTCTATTTATCAGATGGTGAGTGCATTAATAAATACAATTCTAAAAAGCCCATAGGAATTAATAGAACGTGGGTGTGTTTTTTACTTATAAAGCTCAAAACTCACATTTTGATAAATCTGTCCCTTAATTACAGAAATATCCCTGGAAAACACCAGGTCCTGAGCATTCTGCATAATAAGTCCCATACCTGTAATAAAAATCACTCATTTTTAAAAAATTATTTGTTGTAATTTTCTCTGATGTAGTGATGGTAAAAATGAAAACCCCAATAAACCAAAATAAAAAACCTAAATCAAAAGCCATAAATAAAAAGTAAAAAAGCAATTCTATTTCCATGTCAGTTCCACTATGTGTGCTACATTTTCCTTAGTAACTATTAAATGGTAGATAAAGGGTAAACCATTGCAGTACAGTAAGTACATAGTGCCGTTGTTGCCTTGTTATTTGATTGACTGAGCCCTATGTGTGTTATTTGTTACCAGGTAATTATTAGGTATGTGTATTTCAGCACAATGTCAGACCTGCAACCTATAAAATGCCTTTAACATATTGTGCACTGCAATTCCTTTCTGTGTTTAATACCCTTTCCAATAATTCATTAGAACGACAATAATATAGTTTAAGAAGAAACATGAATGGCATTGGTTTCCCAAATATTGTTTTTTTTATGCAATAGCTTTGGAAGAAGAAAAAAAAAAAGGCTTTGGAAACATTCTCTGAATTCTACATTCCTATTGTCTTTGCTTTCTACACCCCTGCAACCAGCCTTAAGGATTCTGTTTTTTAGCTTTATTGGATGAGCTGTCAATGCTTTCCAACATAAATCTTCTTTTGTTGCACTTGGTGGAGTTTGGTTAGGGGCTACCTCTAAGCAACATGAACTCGGCCTTGCTGTATATCTTACACTAATACCTTCACTACTGTAAAGGAACAGGGCACTTGAGAAATAGCCTTAAGCTATACACATGATTATTTTACCAAATTTGCATCTTTTCAACAGTAATGGGGATGGCTTTCACAAATACTACCTGTTTCTAAATAAATATTGTGGTTGATATAAGTGGTTGTTTTTAGTTCCTCCCCCCCTCTCTCTCTAGTTCTCTCTCTCCCTCTTGAGAGTCACTTTTCAACCCACCCACTCTGTTAATGCTAACCTTGTGCTTAGCCCTTTGGCAGCTGTGCATTGCTTTTGGCATCTGGCAGACCTTGCAGAAGGAAGTACATAGACAAAGCTGACCAAATGATACAGTCCTCACTTGGGACCCTTTATAATGCCTTAGTCCGTGAAGCTGCCTTCCTCTTCTAAATATTACATTAAAAAAAAAAAAAAAAGAAGAAGAAGCAAAAGCAATGAAAGATTCCTGGATTTGTCTCTGTCCCAGTGTACCAATAGAACTATAATGGCACAGGGTTAAAAATTAGAGAGGTTGAATTAAAGGGGTTGACATTTATTAAAACACGTTGCCATGTAAAAGATTTGAGGTTGCAGAAAGATTGGACTCCCAGTTGCCCTACATTATTAGCTAAGCACTCTAGTTAAATTTAAACCATGTATGCCCAGAGGAAAATTTAAAACAAAAGAAGCACAATTTGTTTGAATGCATGCTCATTTAACGGAATCTATAGATTTACCATTAAGCATGAAAAAAACACATATAAATAAAGAAATATTTGCAGGCTGGCTATAGCAGAGGACAAAGGAGGAAATAAACTTAGAAAATAAGGATGAGAATAGGTGTTCTTTATTATCAACTGCCCTTTATATTATTCGAATGGAAACAATCAACCAAAACACGTGAGAAATCCAGACTGTTTTACTTGGCCTTGCTGTATGCTGTTTGGATTCAAATTCTAGTGGCTTTGGAAAGTGCTACTTGTATGTGCTTATATATATATACCAGAAGAAAGGGTTAATGGCAAAAACTGGAGCCTGCGTTTTTATTCTGCAGTTTTTGAACCCAGTGAAATCATTTTAGAATCAAAAATGCAGACGCTGTGTTGTGATTGTATAAATAAATTCACTGGATTATGCTTGAATGCAGAGCGAGGCAGAAAGGGGAAGTTGACATGAATGGAGAGGAGAAAAATTGAGATACATATGGGCCCATTTACTTAGCTCGAGTGAAGGAATAGAGGAAAAATAGTTAGAATTTCAAATGTTTTTTTTGGCTACTTCGACCATCGAATGTGCTACTTCAACCTTTGACTACGACCTTCGACTTCGAATTGAATGATTTGAACTAAAAATCGTTCGACTATTCGACTATTCAATAGTCGAAGTACTGTCTCTTTAAAAAATTCTTCAACCCCCTAGTTCGCCACCTAAAACATACCGAGGCCAATGTTAGCCTATGGGGAAGGTCCCCAAAGGCTTCCTAACTTTTTTTTTGATCAAAGGAATATCCTTCGATCGGTGGATTAAAATCCTTCGAAACGTTCAATTTGAAGGATTTAATCATTCGATCGAATGATTATTCCTTTGATCGTCTGATCGTCTGAATAGTGGTAAATCCTTTGACTTCGATATTCGTGGTCGAAGGATTTTACTTCGACGGTCAAATATCGAGGGTTAATTAACCCTCAATATTCGACCCTAGGTAAATGTGCCCCATAGTGGCAGACCAACAATTGTACATATGCACTCTGTATTTCATGTTCTCTACTTTGCTAATATTTAACTTATATAGTCGTATGCAGTGCATGTTGCCTTATTTTGTCGATGGAAATTTCAAAAAGAAAAAAAAATCTTGAGGACATCATTTCAAATTTAGAATTATAGGACATTAACTTATCTTAATAAAACATGAAAAAAACATGAACAAAAAATACATTCAAATCTAAACCAAAGTATTATAATGGGTATATACAAAAACTCACCAGGTGCACAAGCCCCATCCCAGCAAGGGGTGAGGAAAGCTCATGTACATCAACAAAAAATGGGCAAGAGGCACACAAAGAACACAAAGGTCACCAACACTAATAGGTTAAAAGCAAAAACTTTTATTGTAACAATATCGCTAATGCCTGAAGATTATATGCCCACTGAGCATGAAACTTTTAAGGCATTAGAGATTTTGTTCCAATTAGTTCTTGCTTCTATCTTATAGTTCTTGGTGACCGTGGTGTTTGAGTGCCTGTTCCCCATTCCTTAGGGGGTTATTTATTAAAGTCTGATTTTATTTCAACATTTTCTGCTGCAAACTCTGATCAAACCAGCTCAGGTTTTTAATGCTTATTTATTATTACATTTTTCCGAAAATTAGCTTTGCAGGAAAAAATCTAATTTTCACGATTTTTTTTGATTTTTCACCTGAAAACTATTTCTTGTTTTCTGCCTGAAAACTTCAGGGTATTGAACGAAATCCATTGCACATGAAAAAATAATTGGGACTTGTCCCATTGACTTATATGCAACCTCAACAGGTCTGAGATGACGGACTTTCTAATTCGGTCTTTTCCATCCTCTGGATTTAATAAATTCTGAAAAATGTGGTATTTTTTATAAAAGTCTGGTTTTATAAAAAAAAAACCCACAAATTTTTCATTTTTTTTTGCATTTGGAATTTAGTAAAGAACCCCCCTAGAGTATGAACATTAACTAAAAAATATCACAATATGATATGCAATGTCTTCCCACAGAGATGATCTATGACAGGGTATCAGAGCATCTCATAAAGATGCCCTGAGGTTTCATTTGGACAAGGGATGGAATATGCATTCTTTGCCCTAAAGATATATAATCCATTCATATTATGGAGACAATAACGAAAGAAGCGTTATCTGAAACTTGAAAAGGAAGCAGATAAAGTGGATGCGTGAAATCTAACTCATAAAGTTGTAGGAGTTTGACCAGAAGCAGAAAGTATAAAGAGTTCCTGTTTCAGCAAGATAACTTTAATTCAGTTTAAAAATGCATGTTTAGATCTAGATATTCTAATGTATCTGGAAGACATTGCATATCATATTGTGATATTTTTAAGTTAACTCTTAAGTGATTATTTATGATGCCCATAGGCAAAGTGCAGGAGCGCAAGAACATGCCCCTTATTCACAGAGCGCTACTGCCCAGGGATTTTCTCTAAATCTAAAGGATATTTCCCCATTCTTATTGAATTGTATGTTACTTTTGATGTAGTTTCCCATCCTCTGCTTCTACAAACTCTTTATTCATTCAGTCTACAATATGTTACAGTTCTTTCTTGGTTTTCTTCTTATCTTTCAAACCACACATTGAGAGGGTTATTTACTAAAACCTCATTTTTTCCAGTTTAAGTTTTTTTTGGGCAAAAATTCAAATTCTTAGAGGACATGTACCCGAAGCTACAAAAAGTTTGAATCTGAAAAATCACCATCTCAAATCTGCCAAAGTGACGTAGAAGTCAATGGCAGATGGCCCTTTTACAAGTTGAAGATCTCATGTCCTACTCCTAAATTCAGAAAAATTCAGGTTTTCCAATTTTATTGAGTTTTTTCCCAAACTTTTTCGAGTTATTTATAGATAAATTTGAATCAAAGTTTCCCCCCAAAAAAATTTTTAGATTTTTTTTAAAGTCCACCAATTGACTCCAAATAGGTTACAGGAGGCCCCCATTGGCTAAAACAGCAATTCGGCAGGTTTCAGATGGTGAATGGTCAAACTTTTAAAGAGACAGTACACGATAAATTTCGATATTCTAATTTTTTAATTTTTTTCCAATTTGAATCGAATTTGGACAATTCCCTTGTCGAAGTACACAAAAAACAGCACAAATTCAAATTTTTTGAATTTGAAAATTCACCTTGACCTTTGATAAATTTGCCCCTTACAATATTTTTTGCATTTTGTGCACAAAATATATTTTTTTTTCATAATTGCACCATAATAGTGGGAAACTGCTCAATAATATTTGGGCAACTTGTGCCAATACAAGAATACAAAAACAAGTTACCATCCTTTTTGGCAACTATTCCATATGGTGATGGGATGGCATAACTTACAGTATACTAAGCAAATTTACAGAGTGCCAATAGCAGCAATGGCATCCGACTTACTTAGGGCAAGTCCAGCTAGTTTGTATGGCTTTCATTGATCTATCTATCGATCATTCGTTCGATCGGTTTGTCTGTCTGTCTATCTGTCTGTCTATCTAACTATCTATCTATTTGTCTATCATCTATCTATGCCTGCCTGTCTATATCTAACTTTGATCCATGATATATCTAATGTCTCCACTGTTTTTTATCCTCACTTATTTCCAAAAATCCAACAAAAATATAAGTTGCAATTTTTCTCATTTGTATAGTTGCATTATTGCAATTTATCTATCTACCATATACCTATATTTCTATCGATTGTATTTCAGCGTTAGTATGCTACTTTTATCTGATGAAGTAATTCAAGAATGCAAAGAGTATGCTATATGCCATGTTCACCCAAAATGTAAATTAAACCACACAGTTTGAAATTTGAATAACTGCTCTTTTTATTTCAACCGGCTTACATTTTATTTTCTGACCATAGCAGCACTGAAGCAAATACCAAAATATTGTCATTATACCCACTTTATCTACCATTTATTTTCTTGCAGATGTAATTTGCAGCAATTTTCTTGACTTGAGTTGAACGTCCAGTGTGTAGAATGAGCACTGAGTCTTTTAATTAGTCCCTCCTGCTAATTTAGGCACTGGGTCAAAATTTAGAAAGAAAGCGGTATCTCATGGGCATCACATCCTGAGTCAGGACTGGGAAGCAATGCTTCCTTATGTGCACGCAAGCATACATAATAAACTCTGCTGGCAAAAGGAAATAGTTTAATTCTCTTACATTTGAAATAGTTTGTATGATGAATAGAAGCTGTGTTTGTTTTTAGAACAAGAGCACAATTCAAAACTATAGCAAAAAGACACATTTACTATATTATAATGATTAATATTGTTATTGGGCTAATAAAGAAATACGTATTTTGTATACTATTGTCCTTCCCCATAAAAGCATGTAAAATAATTCAGCTTTCCAAAGGAGTTTAAAAATAGTAATTGCTTTTAAAATGCTGCTGATTGTTTTTACTGTGCTGAATACTGCTGACCAATGAACAATAATGGGTTATTCCTGAAAATTTAAACTTGGAAATCATGGTGGATTCCCAACAGTTTTAATAAACTGACACATACGTGTATGTACTATTAATGTGTCATTTTGTGGCTGATCTATGGCATGTTAGATTTCAGCAGAAGTGGTGAGTTCTAACAATTCACCGAATCATTAAGCCCTAAGAATTTAGCAAAGGTATTGTTACACTTAATGCAATGCATGGATCATTCCAACATGGAAAAAAGCATGTTGAATCCTAAGTGGTTAGTACCAATCTGATCATAAATGTTGGTTCCTGTGTTCTCCATAGTTATTATGGGAGAAAGAGTTTCACAGATTCTCGCTGCATGTGAAACCTATTAAAATATACACTGAGGGGCACATTTACTTAGGGTCAAATATCGAGGGCTAATTAACCCTCGATATTCGACCGTCAAAGTAAAATCCTTCGACTTCGAATATCGAAGTTGAAGGATTTACCGCATTTCCTTCATTCGTACGATTGATTAAATCCTTCGAATCAAACGATTCGAAGGATTGTAATCCATCAATTGAACGATTTTCCTTCAATCAAAAAAAGCTAGGAAAGCCTATGGGGACCTTCCCCGTAGGCTAACATTGATGCTTGGTAGGTTTTAGGTGGCGAAGTAGGTGGTCGAAGAATTTTTTAAAGAGACAGTACTTCAACTATCGAATGGTCAAATAGTCAAACAATTTTTAGTTTGAATCGTTCGATTCGAAGTCGTTGTCGAAGTTCGAAGTAGCCAATTCAATGGTGGAAGTAGCCAAAAAAATACTTTGAAATTCAAAGTATTTTTTATTCTATTCTTCACTCGAGCTAAGTAAATGTGCCCCATTTTGTTAAGCCAAAGATAACATAGCAACTGCATAGATTGTCCCAGTGTGTTTAGCAAACTTAAAATGCACCAGGAAGAAAACATTGACTATTATAAAATACCACTGGGTGTTTTCATGCAGTTCCCATTTGTATGAATGAAGCAACAATGTCAAAGTCTTGTCCCCCAACCAATGAGCAACAAAATGCTGTCATGTTGACAATAGCAACAGCACCCCTTCTAAACATTGCGCTAACATATATCAAACTGTGTCAATGACACCAAAAGTTATTGGTGTATAAAACCAATGATTGCAAACATTAACCACTTAAAAAATACCGTTCTGCCAGAGGGAAGTACTATATGTGCTCCTATTTATTATTTAATGAGCATCCAACCACATTGCAACTGCAATGTGTGCAACTAGAGTTTAATTAGTAGTATGTGAGATGGTGCCAAGTGGCACCAAATAAATGTATATACAGAAGACATCTTTAGGGGCCGATTCACTAAATTTGAGTGAACGATTCGAAGTAAAAAAAGTTCGAATTTCGAAGGTTTTTTTGGGCTACTTCGACCATCGAATGGGCTACTTCGACCTTCGACTACGACTACGACTTCGAATCGAAGGATTCATAGTAAAAATCGTTCGACTATTCGACCATTCGATAGTCGAAGTACTGTCTCTTTAAAAATAACTTTGACCCCCTAGTTCGGCAGATAAAAGCTACCGAAGTCAATGTTAGCCTATGGGGAAGGTCCCCATAGGCTTGCCTAAGTTTTTTTGATCGAAGGATATTCCTTCGATCGTTGGATTAAAATCGTTAATCGTTCGATCGAAGGAATAATCCTTCGATCGTTCGATCGAATTTTCTGCGCTAAATCCTTCGACTTCGATATTCGAAGTCGAAGGATTTCAATTCCTAGTCGAATATCGAGGGTTAAGTAACCCTCGATATTCGACCCATAGTAAATCAGCCCCTAAGTCTATAGTTTGAGTGTCAATCCTTCAGCCCTTCACCTATAACTCTATTAAAATGACTAACACAACATTAAAGCTTAAGGCTGTTCAGGGATATTATCAGTTTTGGGTCAGTAAAAGCTAGAGAAACAGCTGGAGGGCCTCAGGTCAGTCATTGGACAGCAAGTGAGCACATCGGTCTTTAAGAGTGTATTATGTTACCCATAATAAAACATCAAATACCTTCAGATAAATGGAAAAAAATAATGATTTCATTTATAATTTGGATAATGTTATATTATACAAGGGGACTTGGCTCCAGTATATTTTTCATCACTCAAGCTTTCTTTCCTGACTTTCGATTCACTATAGCGTGATGTCATTGTTGAATACTCAAATTGTTATTTAGCAGACACAGCTGTACGGGTATAATTCTATCCAGTAACTTGAACCAGAAATTACTTCAACTGTAAACTTTCCATGTTATATAAGTCATAGATCTGATATATTATCAAGATAAAGAACATACTAGAATAACAATGAAGTGAGATTGTGAAACCTTAATGTTCTATAAACCTTTCTTTTAATTACGTTTTGAAACCTTTTCTGAGTAAAGTCCTATGAAGCTGCAAACCTGACTAAAAAGGAGCCTTCTTGGGCCAAAGGGAATCTTTGGAGCATGTTGCTTTTTTGGCTCTATACCACGGAGACCCCACATTTATGAAATACTGTTTTGAGCTTCCTTGCTGTCAGAATTAATTCAACCAGAGACAAACAACTTCAAGGAAGACTGATTGTTTTCATAAAAAGGATACAACTGAAGATTTATATGTGGCAAGTAACAGAAATATAAGTGCTTTAAGATCCAGTTTAAAATTATACATAAATTTTAAATAAATATGTCAAGGAATCACAATAGAAAACCATTAGTGCTACACAGAATAATGAACACCATTGTGCCAAAAGAGTCTCGTTTCAGTATTCCAAGAAGGCTGGAGCATCTGTTTAAAGACTGAAGTAAGTTAATTCTCCAACAGCTCATGCATACACTTTGTATATTAAACAAGAAAGACATTCAATATTCATTTTATCAAAACGAAGATATATTTTTTAAAAAAAATTGTTTAATCAGAATTTAAGCCACTATTTAAATAAAAATGTGTTATCTCTAGTCTGACTATATTATCAGTCTTACAATTTCAGTACCAACAAAACAACTGACCTTCTTCCAATGTAGGCATATTAAAGCCAAATATAATAATTCAAATAATAAATAAAGAATGATTAAAATTCTAGAAAGATAGGTATTAAAATGTATATTTTTTGGTTCCATGACTAAATTATCATTTCCAGTCAAAGAGGCTGATTTATTAAAACCTAGTGATTTACTTTTAATGGGAGGTGTATTTTTAAAATTCAAATTTGAGTTTAAAAAAAAATGTGAGATTTGACTGACACTTTATAAAGGAATAGCAAAATGTGCTTTTAGTTCAATCAAGGTTTTTCATGTGATTTTACAAGATTACATTTTTGATATTATAGTTTTTTTTAAAAAAATATATATCGTTTTTGTAAATAGATATTATTCTAGTGTTTCCAAAATATTATGACAGTTGGGGGGGGCAGATTTATCAAGGGTCGAATTTCGAGGGTTAAAAAAACCCTCAACTTCGACCCTCAAAGTAAAATCCTTCGAATTCGAATATCGATCGATCGAATAAAAATCTATCGATCGCACAATAAAATCCTTTGAATTGAACAATTCAAACAATTTTAAGCGATCGATCGAAGGATTTTTTTTCGATCAAAAAAAAATTCTGAAAAGTGCTGGTGAAGGTCCCCATAGGCTAACATTGCAGCTCGGTAGGTTTAAAGTGGCGAAGTATGTAGTCGAAGTATTTTTTAAAGAGACAGTACTTCGACTATCGAATGGTCGAATAGTCGAACGTTTTTTTACTTTGAATCATTTGAATCATTCGATTCGATCAAATTCGATCAAATTTGACCCATTTGATGGTCGAAGTACCCAAAAAAATACTTTGAAATTCGAATTTTTTATCATTCGAATCCTTCACTCGAGCTTAGTAAATGTTCCCCTCAGTGTCTACAGTTTTACTGTTAATTTGCCTTTGAACTGCTCTCATTGGGGGTCATTTATCAACACTGGGCAAATTTGCCCATGGGCAGTAACCCAAGGCAACCAATCAAATTGCTGCATTCATTGTTCTACTTGCAGCTGGCTTTAAAAAGCTTTTCACTGATTGGTTGCTATGGGTAACTGCCCATGGGCAAATTTGCCCAGTGTTGATAAATGAGCCCACTGAATTTCTTTATGTCCTTGAAAATAGTTTATTGCACCCAATAATAATCACATCAAAATATGGTGGATACTAAGGAGTCTTGTACACTGCTTTAACACCTATCCAGACTATACAGTCTAGCTGCAGCTGCAATGTACATCCCTACTGGAAACATACCAAGAAGTCTCTACCAGTTCAGAAGCAGCAGCCATAGATAGGTCTCTATCCAGAGAAATCTCTGCTTCTTCTGAACTAGTGGAGATCTCTCTGTATATAGGAAGCATTGTACTCTATTGTAAATCCACTAAAAGTGGTATCTTGGAGCACAGAGGGATAACAGCATGCTTGGGGGGGCACCATTAAAAATATGACACTCACAGCACAACCTCTATAAAATGGAATGGAATATAGTGGCTCATATATTAAACCTCAATTTTTTTCTGGTCAAGGTTTTTAGGGGGAAAACTTTGGGTTTTCGGATGATAATCCAAAAAAGTCATTTTTTTCCAGCAAAAACTCGATATAAAGTTTTCTGAGCATCAATCGTACGATTCAAATTGATGCTCAATTTTCTTTGATTGATAAATGAGTTAAAATTGTGGAAGGAAGTTTGGTTGGATTTGTTTTCATAAAAAAATTTGATTTACTCCAGTTTTAGTAAATGTGCTCCATAATGTTAAACGTCCATAGAATTGACAATATTTTTAAAGTTAAAAGTTCTTTAACTGTTGAAGTCTTCAGACTACACAATGTATTTTATAGCCGACTTAACCAAGCCAATAAATTGTTGCTTAATAAAGCAAATGACTTACAGAGAAGTTTAATCTTGATATATTCAAGAAGGAAATTACAAAATACGATTCCGAATTATATGACTTCAACTAGCCAAAGACCAGGCCATTCAATAAAGTAATTAAAACCTTTTTTGCTCAAACCATCCCAGGAGTATTTGCAAACTCTTACCAGTCATTTCACCTCAGCAAAACTGTTGACAGCCATCAAACTCTGAAATCCTGCCAACTTCCCAGGCCCTGATGACCTTTGCAGTCAATATTTGAAAAATATTTATTATGTATTTAACATTTTCCACAATCTTTTTTTTTAACCTCATTTGATTCTTTTTCAGATTGTTGCTTGATATACACTTTATATATATATTATTAATTACTCAGGAAAATCAATGTAAAAGAAACTAATAGAATAATTAATTTGTATACACAATGTTTTGTATAAAGCCTTGTTTTTATTTCTACTACTTGTGGCGATCAACATGCTGCTGCTCATTGTTGCTTGTAACTTGAATGGTAAATGCCATTAGCCACACTCTATGGGGAATTACAACTCAAAGTGGAAAATTTAATAAAGGGCAAAGTGGCTAACGTTGGCGAAAATTCACCAGAGTGACGTAATTTCGACACTTCGCCGATTTACTAATGTCGTAATTACGCTAGAGAAGGAGATGGACTCACACTCTAATGCAACTTCACACTCTAACGCCAGGCGTATTTTCGCTCTGGCAAAAGAACTTTACTACGCAAATTCACTACGTTTTTGTTTTTACTGAATGTTACGTCTATAGCCAGACTTGCCTTCGCCACCTCAGACCAGGTGAAGTGCAATAGAGTATATAGGACTTGTTCCAAAAAAAGATGACATTTTTTCTAAGTCGCAAAAAAAGCTGGCGTCTTTTCCTTTTTACAGGGTGATAGGCTGAAAAAATCGTACATTTTTTTGGGGTACACTCCTTCCCCCCTACATTTCCTTACATATGTCACATAAACTATACTGTGGGCTCATGTGTAGGGCAATATAAGAACTTTTATAAAGGTTCCCTAGGCTTGTGTAGTGTAATGTATTTGCTGCAACATATATGTCCATTGAAATTTAACTTCCCACCATATTCAAATTATCTAACTCTAGCGCAACTTCGCTATGCCTGCCTAGTAACACTAGCGCAACTTCGCAAGCGTTCAGCGCCAGTGATTTCCCTCTGCTGTTTTCCACTGGATAGCAGGGAAGGACAAAATGATCCTTGTGCCATTAGCCATAGGGTTCTGATAAGTAAACAAAAATACAACTATTTCTACTTATTTGCCCTCTACCTATGTGTATTTGTGAGTTACATATTTGCCCTTGGGATGGGGGCAGTAAATAAAATTACTTTTCACCTTTCCTATCAAAATGCAAGCATGTTCTTAATTACCTTGTTCTTGTTTACACATTACTACTTACACCCTCAGGCATGTACAGGGCGAGGGTAAGGCATTCCAGCATAGGAGAATTAAATTATCAGCACCTATAAAATTCCATAAAGACAAGAGGAAAAATGGGTCAGTGGCAGGATGTCCTGGGAATTCCTTTATATTTTATCAAGAACCTATAGCACATACAGTACATAGGGTAAAGGCAGAAAGGGGTCTTAGAGTCTATCCTTTCCCTGGGTATTATTTCATTTGACAAACATATTGTCTGTAAATATAATGGAACTGGCGCAAAATGTCATCTCACTCACTTCAACAATTTTTACTGCTATTCAGTTTGACAAGGGAGAGTTGTAATTCAAACTTTGGTAAATAACCAAAGTTGATGTTCATTTCCCCCATCGAATTGAAAGAGTGATGGATTTTCTGCTCTTATGCCCCAAGGTATTTTGAAACATGATTCAGTCCCTGGAAACAACATTCTCCAAAATGCAATCGGAGATGTCTAAATGTTCCAGAAGCTCCTGTATTGTTTGGACTGTACCTTATTACCACTAGTAATAAAATGAAGCTACAAGGGTTGAGTTACATAATGGTAATATTTCCTTGTAGTTATAATTGAATGGACTAGCATATTTTGCCTATGCCCAGATTTGTGGCGAGGCATTATTTTGCCAGTGACCATCAATGGACAAAATGAAACATTTTTGTATTGGCGAGAATTCGTCAGTGTCAGTGTTTATTCCAGTAGTGGCCAACTCCTTGATGTAGGTCCCTCAATTTCTAACTTCTGGCAGGTTTCTTGTGGTGTCCAATTAATAGTGCTATCAGCTGGGGAGTCTTTAACCTTGTTGAAATAAGTTGCAAGTCAATTCAACCCCTTCTTTAGAGCTTTGCCAACTTGTGTTGGAAAATGAAATTCTAATATGCAGTAGTAGACCATAGAGAGCAAAGGATCAGTTGTTATTTTGCTTGTATCCAATTTCCATTAGTGATAACATCAATCCTATAAAATAATTTAAATAAAATTCAATTTATCATCTATTTATGACTAAATGGACTACTTTTTTCTGTTGTATATTTTATTTCTCACATTATATTTTTATTTTATAGATTCAGTCCTGCCTATTTGTATGAGTGCATTTATATAGGCATAGTTTAAGTGTGCTTGGTGGATAGCATCTCTGCCTGCCTTTGGAAAGGGATGTTAACAGCATTGATTAGGATTGTACTCACAGTAATTACTAATTGATTAAGACAATAGGGTCATTTTATGTATTAATTACTATTTGGACACATTGTTGCATTTTGTTTAGTATCAATTACAGTAAAGGATGAGACATTTGTTTAACTAAGTGACTGGCTACATCATTGATCCTTTTGTGACATCTAGGGGCACATTTACTAAGGGTCGAATATCGAGGGTTAATTAACCCTCGATATTTGACCGTCAAAGTAAAATCCTTCGACTTTGAATATCGAAGTTGAAGGATTTACCGCATTTAGTACGATCGAAAGATCGAAGGAAAAAGGATTCGAAGGATTTTAATCCAATTGAACGATTTTCCTTCTATCACAAATTGGCTAGAAAGCCTATGGGGACCTTCCCCATAGGCTAACATTGATGTTCGGTAGGTTTTATGTGACGAAGTAGGCGGTCGATTTTTTTTTTAAAGAGACAGTACTTCGACTATCGAATGGTCGAATAGTCAAACGATTTTTAGTTCGAATCGTTTGATTCAAAGTCAAAGTCGAATTTGAAGTAGCCAATTCGATGGTCAAAGTAGCTAAAAAAATACTTCGAAATTCAAAGTATTTTTTATTCTAATCCTTCACTCGAGCTAAGTAAATGTGCCCCCTATTGTTTTGTGACAAAATGTCACTTGCTTCTCGGCAAACTCTCCTTACTAGAATACTTGGTACAACAAAAACTCTGTCGGTCTTAAATTTTAAATTAAATAGTCAGTCAGTTCTTTGTACCCTTGGACAATCCCTATACATATTGGAGTGGATGCCCCCATGCAACCTACTCCAGCCATCACCATTATTAGTTCCAGTCTTGATGATCCATACAAACATAGCTTTGGTTAAGTTCTTTCTAGTTTTCTCTTGTAGAGTTATATATGTTGTCATATATTGTAATATAAACAATATATATATATATATTGTAATAGCACAACCAGTGCACCATGGCCTCTCTTAAAACAAACATCCAGTGCACAGTATAAGGGATTGGCACCCTTTACACCATATACATAGAAAAATAAATACTGACACAATTGGACAGATGTAAGTAATAGTATATATACTGTACTGATCAATATAGTTTTCCAACCACCCAATATTTATTTAAATTACTGATATTTTGATCAACAATTTAAGATAGATACATTGGCCCATTTGGCCATATAATATCCTTATTTGAGTAGGGATAAGCCTCACATGATTTTGCACACCAAAAAAAAAACTTGGATGTATTAATGACCCCTCCCATTCCAAACTTGCCATGTATCTGATTTGAATACTGTAAATAAGAACAAGATAATAACTTGTGGGTCTTGTTAGCAGATAATGGTGGATCTACGTTGGTTGACTATCAATATGAAATACCATAGTCATTTTTCACATCATACTCAACAAGCTATTATCAAAAAAGTAGTTACAGTTTGTTATAATACTTTTATTTATCTCCAGCATGGAAACGTGTCAGAAGTCACCTGAAGAACTGTGTTCCCTGAAATAGGCAAACACTCTACATAGCTGTACAAGCAGATATAAAACTAATTAATCAGTTTTATATGTTTTCTCAAACATCTGGTAAAGATTCTGTTGACCATGTGTATTTTCCTGAGAAGCTGAAAACACTTTCACCAAATGTTGTTACCACCACAAACCGTGCTCTGTGCTCCAGATGTCTGAAGCGAAGTCGCTTTGAGAGTAATTGACTGCAGCTATCACTGGAATTAATCTGTAACATCACCTTCAAAACAAAATGGAGCAACTGAGAAACTGAGAACACGTTTTTTCATGATTTGCAAATAGCATAAGGTTATATTCCCATATCTTAATACATAAACTGATTTGCTTTACCCCTTTATAAAAGTGGCCTGGTGCATTTTAGTTAAAGGTGTAATGAGTCATGCTGTGTTTTTTTTAAAAAAAAAGTGAAGAGTGTTTGTTTTCACACATTTTACAATTCCTGCAAAGCATTAAATTCTGAAACACCTACGAGCATGCAGAAATGTGTTTGTAATTACATTTGCCTCCGACAAAATGGAATATTCATGACAGCATGTTTGCAAAATTTGTCTCCTTGATGAAGTGGACCCCAATATTTTAACAGATATTATAGCACATAATCTACAATGTATTTGACAGCTTTTATAGGCGTAGCAATATGAGCCAATAACTCGTTGGGGTAACCTCTGTGACAAGTTATTGGATAATTGATGTTGAGTTGAAGCAAAACCAGCTGGTTTACTGTTTCATTGGTGCTGAGTCAGTTTTGTAGGACAGTAAAAAATAAACTCACTAAATGCAAAACTGAACCTGCCTATCTACTCTGTGTAGTTATCTATTTTTTGCCTGTTGTAAAAGACAAGGAAATGTAGAGTCACTGAGGGGTATAACATTTATAGGATGTTATGAGATGACACCACCCTGTGTAAGCTCATGTGCAATACAGAAATTCTTCAGGATGGTGGGACACCAGAAAAGTATAGTGGCATGGTGCTAAGAATAAAAATACCCCAGGCCATTGCATTTTTAGAAGAGGAGCATTGGCCTGGAGCCTGACATTAGCAGCAATAATCAATGAAGGGTAGATAACAACTTGGAAGAAATTGTAGCTGCTCACGCACACCCAGTAGAATACTAACCCTGGTGCTCGGGGAAAAGGGCTTCGGCAAACCCACGACAATATGAAGAAAAGAATTCACCGGCACACAGGTATTGCTGGCAGGGTGAAAGCCCTTGCTTTAAAGTTTAATAGTGCGACATGCAACGTTTCGGGGACAATGTTTTTGCTTGATAAAGGGGTTGTCCCCGAAACGTTGCATGTCGCACTATTAAACTTTAAAGCAAGGGCTTTCACCCTGCCAGCAATACCTGTGTGCCGGTGAATTCTTTTCTTCTAGATAACAACTTGGCACACCAGTGGTTCTTCTTTTCCTGTGATCTTGCAACATGTGAAACAAAAATGCTTTGAAGTCATTCTATGAGTGCTGTAATCCTTAAATCTGTAGAGTAGCAACATGGGCCTGGGCCTCCCCGGCAAATAAAAATTTCTTGTCTCCCCCGCAAAATGACTCTTAGGGGCCCATTCATTAAGTTCGAGTGAAGGAATAGAAGAAAAAAAACTTTTTTTTGGCTACTTTGACCATCGAATGGGCTACTTTGGACTACGACTTCGACTTTGAATCGAACGTTTCGAACTAAAAATCGTTCGACCATTCGATAGTCGAAGTACTGTCTCTTTAAGAAAAAACTTTGACTCCCTAGTTCGCCACCTAAAAGCTACCAAACTCAATGTTAGCCTATGGGGAAGGTCCCCATAGGCTTGGCTGACTTTTTTTGGTGGAAGGATAATCCTTCGATCTTTGGATTTAAATCCTTCGAATCGTTCGATCCAAAGGATTTAATCGTTCGATCAAACGATTATTCCTTGGATCGTTCGATCAAAGTATTTGCGCAAAATCCTTCAACTTCAATATTCAAAGGATTTTCATTCCCCAGTCGAATATCAAGGGTTAATTAACCCTCGATATTCGACCCTTGATGAAATTTCCCCTTAAACTGTAACACATGCAAATTGTAGGTAACCCACAATTTTGTATGCATCGTGGGTCACCTGTGCACTTACCCCTCTTGGGCCCCCTGTGGGGTCTGCTTCCTCTATAGTTACACAGCTACCTTAAATAATGAATTCTATATTTGCTTGTCCTATAATGTCTACAATATATACAGTATATCCTCAAGAAGAGATTATAGGGTTTATTTATTTAAAGTAGGAGAACACACTTTATGTATTAATGGGTATTAGTGGGTACAATATATCACAAATATATCACCAGGTAGTGTGTGTGCCCAAATATGGTTTCATAAAGTCCCTTTAGCAGATTAACTCATCAGGTGCAAGGTGCATCTTGTACCAGAAGGTAAGTACAAGGCTCCTAACCTATGTGTTCCTGCTTTTGCCCAACACTGCTAAGGGGTGCCCCCAACTTACTGCCCCTTACATTGAGGGTGCAACGTGTGCCTAAGTACACGCTACTTGCTAGTTGGTGTAAAAATTCACATCTTCAGTATTAAGCTTAATTACACAGTTACACAACCTGGTGGAAATGGTGCCCTATAGGGAGAATTTTTTTTCGTAAGTTTCACCATTTTATTAAATTAGCCTTTTTTTGTATCAGCTTTCCCAGTTTATATTACCTTTGTTCTAAAATAACATTTTCTCATATTTAATATTTAAAGGGGTTGTGTTACCTTTAATAAAAATGTTTTACAAATGAGTTGAGTTGTTGTTGAGTGCTTTCGGCTGACTAAGATGAGAAATCCAATGTTTCTGGGAGATACATAATTCAAAGGTTAGTGTGGTAGCTGTTTTCAGCCAACAACTATTTTTCCCATAGAGCTGCAACAGAATAGTGTCAGAGTTCAGCTCCATGTTATAAATAAAACATTTAGATTTGAACTGGAAGGAAGTTTGAACAAAATATATCTTAAAAAGAAGACCCCTCAATGTAGTCTCATACAATAGACCCTTTTCATTTATACACAATGGGTCTTGATTATTATATATACTGTATAATAACACTAAAATGTGGGTTAAGCTTCACAATCTATTGTCCATGTTGAACCTTGTGTTTAGAAGTAGTGACTTAACCCTATACATGCTGAGTGCCAACTGTACTTCCTTTTCTCTCTCCCCTGCGGCCTTTCTGGCACTTAGAGGCTTAAGTCAATTGTTCTGCTGAGGGCAGGTTGCTATGAGTGGAGCTGACTCCTACACCCGGCTTAACTTTGGAAATGTTAAGGTGCCTCCAGGCAAATACTGTAAGTCACAGTGTGAATCCCTGAGCAGGAATAAGCCTATGGCCGTACTGAAAAAAAACATTCATTGAGGCACCCACATGTAATAAACATGCATCAAGTAAGTACACATATATACAAAATATAAACATTTGTATTTAAAAAAAAAACATGCACAATCAACACATGATATCCACCATATTGGTATAATAGTATTTCTTCACATGCATTGTATGTTCTACCATGCTAATGTGCTAGGTTATTAACATCATTTGTTTTTACTTGGCACACATAGGTGTGGTTTCCGTTATCCAGAAACCCGTTATTCAGAAAGCTCAGAATTACAGAAAGCCAGTCTCTCATTTTAGACTCCATTTTATCTAAATAATCCAAATTCTTAAAAATTATTCCTTTTTTCTCTGTAAAAATAAAACAGTACCATGTACTTGATCCCAACTAAGATATAATGAACCATTTTTGGAAGCAAAATCAGCCTATTGGGTTTTTTTTAATGTTTACATGATTCTCTAGTAAACTTATGGTATAAAGATCCTAATAAGGAAAGATCCATTATCCTACAAACCCCAGGTCCCGAGCATTCTGGATAACAGGTCCCATACAAGTGGTATCATTTTGTGTGGTGTTATTAATGGCTAATGCAGTGCCTTTTAATCCCCTGACCTACTGTAGAGTTCCATTCTCTACATAATGTAAAGTGTATTCGCAGTAATGCCTTGGAACTCTTTTTATTGTCAACAAGATATATAGAAAAGTATGAAAACAGTGGATGATATAGGATGGTGATTGGGATGTCATCAGCAAATCAGCTGCCAGGCTGAAGTCTGAGAGGCAATGCTGATGTTCGATGACTTCATGTTTAAGGTCTGTTGAGCTTCAACCAGTCTCTGCATTCTGGAGGTTATGGCAATTAGATTTCATCTTCTGTTAGTTATTTTGACATAAATGGCAGCTTCTTCAACCCAATCCTGCTTGTCTAAAATCAAAGTTAACTATATAATATAGAGATCTTCATTGATTTTATTGTAGTTCCTGTGTCATCCAGCGGTTGAAAAATAATACCAGCTGCAACACAATCTCATAAGTTAACTGCTGCCTAAAAAAGAAGTGCTTTGTTATTCAGTGAAAAGGTAGGAGAGGTCCTATGTACGGATCGGCGAATTTGACCCGTTTCGTCCAAAAATTTTCCGCTGGCAAAATGTCGCAGATGCCCATTAAAGTCTATGGGCGTCAAAAAATTTTGTTGCTCGGCAAAATGTTTTTGACACGTGTCTTTTTTTTTGACGTACACCGACATACAAATCTATGGCCGTTATTTTTTCGGCGAAACGAGGCGAAAAAATTTGCCCATCCCTTGTCCTATGTCTTGCAGCAGAACAGTAGATATTACCCATTGTGCCTCCACAGAATTCTGGACTTTTTGCTGTCTGTACAAAATGATCTCAACACTGCTTGCACCTGCAAAGCCATAGAGTACCTTTATTGATTCGCCAACAGCTTCCAGAAGATGTTGCTTTTTTAAAGCCCAAGGAAGCACCACACAGTACCAAATGGTAACTACCATTTCCCTAAAGAAGCAATTGCGAAATGGCATCCCCTGCTATATTTCCTTCTGGTATTTACTATTGCCTGATTAACTTGAATATATGATGTCCAGTTCCACATTTCTAGTCTTTTACAGGACTGTTGCTATATTTTTGATTGCAGAAAGTTTTTTTATTGTCACATACTTAGATCAACCCTTCAGAGCTTTGTCTGATCTTCCACTCCAAATAAAATATAATTCTAATGGTTTTGAGTATACAGTATATATATAAATATATTTGCATTGAAATGTTGAACATACTGCAGTTAAATATCAGTTAAATTAGTTACAGAATTGTTTTCTAACTTCAAATGAATTTAATTATTATCAGTCAGTGGAAGGGTAATAATTTAAGGTATGGTATGTCAGTGTAATGAAAAAGGAAAATAATACGGCAATAATAAAAATATGAGCGAGGTACAGAGGAGTCCCCTCTTCTATTCTTAGCCATAATTTGCACATGTGAAGTTGCAAAATTCTGGAAAAGAATTTAATCTGCACCTTCTCTTGTCAAATGGTCTGACATACTTTTAAGTGCAGATTTCTCTTGACCAAGTACTCAAACTTAGCAGAATCCAAATATATCTGGAAAAAGCTCAGCCAAAATCCTGAATTGAATCTGGGACTTGGTAAATGCTTAGTAAATGTTGCCCAACATTTCTGCATATATTTTCAAAATTGCTAAAATCATGCAACGTAAAATTAAACAAATACATATTTCAGTTACAAAGCCAAAAAACAAATGGATTTGGAATTTGCAAATGCTCTGTCTTTCGGATGTATTTGCGCACACAATATTTTTAAAATGTTTGCTTTATTGGCATTTGTAATAAATCTAACTCATTATACAACTCTATTGATTAGTCAGTTATATCCATAGATGTTTTGTTTGGACTGCCTGAAATAAAATGTTGTAGTTAGTCAATACTCTCTATGACAATAGTTCAAAGTCTTGTAAAAGGGGTCACTGACCTGTTCACTGAGACTGGCCTTTTACTGTCTTGGGAAAGACCTGTTTGAACTTGGTCTTTGAACCTTAGTTTCTTTCATTTACCAAACAATGTACAAAGGGATAACTTAATGCAATCAACATTTATAATTCTGTAAAAAAAATCTTTGAACATTGAAAGAAGGAAAGACAAGTTGTTAAGGTAATAATGTACAGTATGTGCAGACACATACATATGTATACACACAAATATACACATGCAGCACGCATATATGTACATTATACCATTTTTATACCCTTAATGGGACTGCACTAGGCAAATCCATTATGGAAAAAGACCTTGGAGTCCTTGTAGATGATAAACTTGGCTGCAGCAAGCAATGCCAGTCAGCAGCATCAAGGGCAAATAAGGTCTTGAGCTGTATTAAAAGGGGCATAGAGTCAAGGAAGGAGGGGGTCATTCTTCCACTGTATAGAGCACTTGTAAGGCCCCATCTAGAATATGCCGTACAGTTTTGGTCTCCATCACTCAAACAGGACATTATTGTATTAGAGAGGGTACAGAGAAGGGAAACTCAGCTGGTAAAAGGTATTAAAAATCTTAGCTATGAGGAAAGACTGACCAAATTGGGGATGTTCACGCTGGAGAAGAGGCGCTTAAGGGGTGATATGATAACTATGTATAAATATATAACGGGATCATATAATAATCTCTCTAATGATTTATTTACCAGTAGGTCTTTCCAGCTGACACAAGGTCACCCATTCCGATTAGAAGAAAAGAGGTTCCGCCTAAATATTCGGAAGGGGTTTTTTACAGTGAGAGCTGTGAAGATATGGAATTGTCTCCCTGAATCAGTTGTACAGGCTGATACATTAGATAGGTATAAGAAGGGGTTGGATGGTGTTTAGCAAGTGAGGGAATACAGGGTTATGGGAGATAGCTCATAGTACAAGTTGATCCAGGGACTAGTCCGATTGCCATTTTGGAGTCAGGAAGGAATTTTTCCCCCTCTGAGGCAAATTGGAGAGGCTTCAGGTGTTTTTTTTCCTTCCTTTGGATCAACTGGCAGATAGGTAGTTAATAATAAAAAAAAGGTTGAACTCGATGGACATGTGTCTTTTTTCAACCTTACTTACTATGTTACTATGTTACTATGTTGTGTTTTATCAAATCAGATTTGCAGGTGTGTAAAAATCCCGGAAATATGTGCATATATAAAGAAGAGCACTTTTTTAGGCTTATACTGTTAACATTCATGTTCACCTATGTAAATATTCAAATGCCGATAGCTGGCACATACTGTTTGCTGATTGTTAGGGGCCGATTTATCGAGTTTATGGGAGTTTCTAAAAACGACCAATCAAAATGTATTTAATTTATTAAAAAAATTGAATTGTTTAAATTCAGGTGAATAGGATAGACCAAAATTCAATTCAAGTTTTTTATCCAAAAAAAGTCCATCCAAATTTATTGTAGGACATCCCCCTTAGGTTAAAACACCAATACGGCAGGTTTACTAACAGTGTTTAAATATACCTGACTACTTTCAAATAACATAATCTTTACACCTTTTTTTTTTTTACTTTTTAAAAATGTTTAAACTTTGAAATGATTGTGAGTTTTTGTTTTTACTTATTTTCATAGGACTTTTGTCTTTTGGATCCTTCCGTTCCACACAGTTCCACAGAAGATATAAGTAATCTTTGATGCTTTAGAGCAGTGATCCCCAACCAGTGGCTCATGAGCAACATGTTGCTCACGAACCCCTTGGATGTTGCTCTAAGTGGCCTCAAGCAGGTGCTTATTTTTGAATTCCTGGCTTGGAGTCACGTTTTAATTGCATAAAACTATACTGCCAAGTAGAGCCTCCTGAAGCTTGCCAGTTCACATAGGGGCTAACAAATAGCCAATCACAGAATATATTTGGCACCCCCAGGAACATGTTTCATGCTTTTCCAACCCTGTTTGTAATTGAATGTGGCTCATGGGTAAAAAAAAGTAGGGTATCCCTGCTTTAAAAACAGTACTTTGCAGTTCTTTAGACACTGCCTCAATAGGCAAGCAGGGTATAATTCTCTAGTGTAGTGTCTTGGGGTGAAAAAGTTGGCTTTGTGTAGAGAGAAAGGCATTAGGCACAGTTTGGAATCTATTCTAGACATAGTCCTGCTAATTGGTAAGGGTATTGCCTTATTTAGTGCCCAATAGTCCAGCTAGCAGGAGTATATACAGGAGAGTTTGTTGTTTTTATTTGAGGGGTATGAAGGGTAACAATACATCATATAATGCCATTGGTTTGCAGTAAATTATGCATCAAAGTGTAATACTATTTTGCATACTAAAAATGCAATTCTGACATTTCAATTTAATCAATAGATAATCAATATATTAGCTGACAGGTACTCAGCTAATCAAGTTGCAGTTGCAGTTGCAGTTGTAGACTTCTTCCTACTAGATTCTGAATATCATGGCATGGATGATTAAAAACACCTTCATAGATATAGCAAAGCATTCAAAGACAACCCAACTGCAGTGCAAAACATAGACAAAACATATCTATATCCATTGCCCTTATTTTGAAAAATTTTAAAGGCAATCCCAAAATTTAATTTTTAAATTATGTTAACCCTATAAAAGAACATGGTTTGCACAGGCTGTTTCCTTGCCTTTATTGTTTATAGACTGAAAGCAAATATTGTCACACTTCAGTTTTTATGGTGCCAGACTTTTAGATTTTCTAGCCAGCTGGGTGAAGTTTCTGGGAGCTAAGCTGGCTATAGGTGCAAAGATAAGATTGTTCGAATGCTCGAACGATCGGACTTCCACATCTCCCACCCTGCCACTAACCATTCCGATCAAATAAAGTAGTAAAAGAAAAGATCAGCCGAAGTTCTACCCCTGACAGCAATCGAAGCTGGTGACAGTTTTCCACTGAAAATCGTACGATTGGCAATACACGCAGAGATATTATCGGCAGCCAACAGAAATCTTTTAACCTGTCCGATCGACCAAACGACCGATCTCCGTGGCATGAAAAATTTGGGACTCTCCACACACGGTCCAAAAATCGTACGAATCCTTGATTCGTACGATCGAATCTTTGCGTCTATGGCCATCTTAAGACTTTGTTGCCACTCCTGAATTAATTGTGTTGTCCTAGTTTCGATTTCCTACCTACTCCCGCTTCTCCTGATGTTTGTATTGCACCTCTCAGAGAAACTTCTTTTTTGGAAGGGGAATGGGTGTTTTTTTTTTTTTTAAACTACTCTCAAAGTAGCAGTTGTTCTATCCAAATATTTTATTGGTCAAAGCATGCAAATCCTGAAGTCACAACGGACCAACTTCCATTTCAGATCTGTCTCCTCTCCTTTAGCATGGTCTATTTATTTTTATTGGTTTGTTTCTCATTAAATCCTTCAATTACTCTGCTGTGTAAAATGGTGAAATTATTGGCATGTGCCACTTCCATCATGTATTTCACTTTGCTTATTATTACACTTGCAGAAAATGCTTGAATGGTATTACGCTCTGCTGTGGATTGAGACAGAGTTAATAAATATTATTTGGTGTTTTTTCCCCGAGAAGCGCTGCTTTTCTTGATTGTTTTTTACAGTTGAATTGGGAATATTGATTTATTCACCACTGTTACAATAATTGTATACAAGGAACAAAAAAAAAATTCAGAGGTAACATTTCATCAGCTCTAACAGATTAATTAGTTGTAGTAGATTAGGCACAGTGTTACACTAAAAGATTTGCATTTAAAGGACGAAAAAGTTTTATCTAGGAAAAAAAGAAAAGAGAATTTAATAGAGATGCCATACAGTAAGCTGCTTTGCCGATTATTCAATTAATATGATTCTTATGTGTATAAAGGGCACATTTATGTATTACCTCTGCAGGCTGAGAAAATGAAATAGAAAAGAAACAATCTAACTTTAATTCTGTTAAGTTCAAAGGAACAAAGAAAACCACAAAGCTTTCAAAGGAAACTCAAAATCTATTGGGCTTTGTAAATGGAAATGTTGGAAATGGATCAGTACCATATAATTAAATTAATATTATCCTATATCATGAAAATTTATTGCAATGTTTTGTTACTATATCTATTTTTCAAATGTTATTCTGAGGTCGTACATTTTTAATATTATTTCTTATTATTGCTTACAATTAATCACCGTTTGAGTTACAGATCTGATTTACAGTAATTCTTGATTGGGTTTAACTTACAGAGAAATATATTTCTGTCAACTAAAGTAACGGTGAAATGCTAGGACTGGTTCAGTACCATCAAATTAAATTAATATTCTATATCTACCAGAAACATTATTTTTTGCAATATTATTTTAAGGTTATATATTTTTCAGTGTTATTCACAGATTCTTGCAGATAAATACAGTGGGATTTCAGATCCGAAGTTGAAAGCATTTCTTGTTGTGTAGATTTACAGTATGTCTTGTTTGGGCGTAATTTAAGAGAAATATTTTTCTGTTTTATAAAGTAACTGTGTGGCTTCATTCAAGAAAAACTCAGTGCACTTTGCAAGTGCAAATGTTATCTTAGAATATCTCAGTCTGCCAGATAGTTATCAACAAATCTCTATTGCTAAAGCCTTTTTTCTAAGCTTCATGTAATTAGAATGAGATTGCTGAAGATAATGTGAGTTTGGACTTCAATTGCAAAGGAATGTATGAGCCTAAGGTTTCTGATAAAAAATGTTATGTCTGTTGGATGTATTTGAATATAAGTTACAATGAAACTGAATATAAGCTGTGCCCATTTTCAACATATTTTGCCTATGAATCTTGCATTTTGATTGTTGTTATACTTCATCGAGAGCTTACAAAGACATATGACTTACAGTCATTCTAGCAGCCACTATTCAGTGGCACATTTTAAGATTTTGTAAAAAAGTGTAAAGTGCAGAGGTGCTTAAACATTTGCTAACTGAATCACAGTACATTTTTTAAAAGTTGTTTTATTGGTTTTTAACAGCCACAAACATTAACTTGCATTAAAAACAAACAAAAGATAAACAAAATAAAGAGATGAAAAAGAATCATGGGGGAAAGGGTTTAACATAAGAGTCAGCATAGTATAGTTCAGTGTGTGTGTTAATGGGAATATCTGCCAGCTGCCTGGAGGTGATCTAGATGTTAAAAAGGTCTTTGGTTTGTTGTATTTGGAAAGATACCCATGGAGCTCCTACTGGATCGGGAGACCATTTAATTGTGGTGGTTATTCCAATTAACTCAAGGGCATATGGTCACTCCGTCATCTATATAACAGTCTCTTTAGCTCTCCTTCTAATCTCTGGCACAGATATAAGATGTTCTTATGTTTATCTGGTTAAATAAATGTAAATTTACAATGTTTAAAATAATAAATAAAATACAAAGCCAATTTTATCTTGCAAGTCACTCCATCCATCTATTGTATCCTTTACTGTATCCTGACATAAGGTCACAAGGATAAAGGTATAGCTGGAGTAAACTTGATGGCTATTCATTTACCATGTCATTCCATTTAAATATACTATCATAGTTTTTAACATTGAAATTATTTCATTGACATGTTGGGTCTTGGTGTGCCATGTGCACAGTATGAGCAGTTTGATGTCAAAACAATGTTTGCCTCATCTCTACAATCACTGGAAAAGCAAAACTGAAGAATTTCTGACCAGGAAACCCAGGGGACCACCAAAAGCATCAATCAGATAAGTCCCTTTAAAAAGATGAGTGCATAATTCTTCGGATTTCTTAAAAGTCTAACCTTTAAAGAATTGGCCCCTCATCCCCATCGCAATTAGTAGTATGTTTTTTTGTTATTTACACAAATGTGTTCCTACAAAGCTCACAAAAAGAGGTAGAAAAGAATTAGTAACAAATAGATATAAACAGATTAAATATGGAATGTTTGTACTAAAATAAGATTCTCCATTAGGGAATAGAATATACTATCAATGGCCACAAAGGTTTAGATACCATTATAAAAACTCTTCTCCTTATATACAGAGAAGCAAAACAGGTAACGTTGCTTCCCCCAAATGATTCACAGTATACAGTATATGACCTTTGCCATTGTTCTTCTTGCGTCACAGATTCTCATTAATCTCATAACTTTTTGTGATTGTAATGGTTAAAATGACCATCAATGCTGTGCTACTGTCTATTACAAGAGCTGAGGTCCACTGTAGAGTCTATAGGATTATTTATGAAGAGGTGTGAAATATTTTACTCAAAAAAAGCATACAAAGTACAATAAAATAAAAATTATATTTATCAAGTTTATTTCCTTATTTAATACAACCCATCACCATTTCTGAAATCAAAAATGATCCATCAAAAAAGTTACAAGTGGTGCTATTTATGAAGGTGAGTATTTTTATTTACTCCATAAATGTAGACCATTATTTAACACAAACTCAAAGCTTGCATAACCCTTTAAGGTCAGTGGGACTAAGGAGGGATTCTTGAGTAAAAAATGTTTTTCAAGGAGTATATTTTGATTTACTCCATAAAATTTACACCATAATTTTACTCCACTTCAGATTTAAGTCAATGGGACAAGTTCAAGATAGCAAAAACATTTCTTAAATAAACATTGGTGAAAAAAGCAGTGCAACACCAGTTTGTTCCACAAGAATTTTACACTCACCTTCACATCCATTATACCTTATGATGAGCGAAATTTTTTATCAAGTTTCACCACCTAAATGACGCTTATAGACTCTAATGAGTGACAAAAGGAATTGCATTTTCATCAATGGCAAGCAAAAGGCAGCCATGTACTACAACAAACATTGTGTTCATATTTTTCCCTTTGAGTGCTGACCCTGACTTCATATATGCATCCAATAATCGTCTCACCTAAACATATTACTGCTGTCTAAATGGCTTTGGCAGAAGGTTATGAAGAGATCATATAACACCTATCATTTTTAGATTTTTTTAGCTCTTCAAAGACCAAGAATACTGACATTGCCTCTTCTATGAAGAAATTAAAAAATCATATACACAATAAAAATGCAAAATGTGAGCCTTTATTTTACTATTATCTATTTAAGAAATATTCAGCAGAATTTGAATTCTTCCTGGTGAACAAATTGATGAGAAGTGGGTGACTTGCTTTAGGATACATGAAGGGGCACATTTACTTAGTTTGAGTGAAGGAATATAGTAAAAAAAACTAATTTTGAATGTTTTTTTTTGGCTACTTCGACCATCGAATTGGCTACTTCGACCATCGAATTGGCTACTTCGACCATCGAATTGGCTACTTCAACCATCGAATTGGCTACTTCGACCTTTGACTGCGAATTGAACGATTCAAACTAAAGATTGTTTGAATATTCAACCATTCGATAGTCGAAGTACTGTCTCTTAAAAAAAACTTTGACCCCCTACTTCGCCACCTAAAACCTACCAAACCTCAATGTTAGCCTATGGGGAAGGTCGAAAGGATTTACCTTCGGCAGTTGAATATCGAGGGTTAATTAACCCGAGGGTTAATATGACCCGAACAGTGCATCCATATTTGGTATTTTTAGATCAAACAACATTTTATAACAAACTAAAAAGTACAATTTTTAATGGCCACTGTGGCTTGTGTAATAATACAGTTTATTAAATTGTGTATTTTCAAGTTAAAAGGATGTAATGTATGTTTTCCTTTTTTGGGTTTGAATATAATAATTGCTACTAATGAACAGATATTTTTTTTATAACAGTTCTGATATATCTCAGTGTAAATGACCCACTGACAAACAAAAATAAATCCATACACATTAAATTGCATGACATAAATGATTAACTCCAGGTGGTACACACTGCTTTTCCAGCTGTATCACAGCTAGCTATTGGATTAGTCTTTTGTGTGCATGGGTTAGGATCTAGATCATATGGTTTCTCATACAGCCAAGCAAGGGTCTTCAGACAATTTGCATAAGAATCAGGATTTGTTTGCTCATTTGCATATTTTCCAAAAAACAAAAACAAAAACCTAATTGTTGTGTTTGGGGGCGACCACATACAATTTTGTTTTTTAAGCCCTGGCGCAGTACTGAACCAAGACATGGACTATGGAAAAATTGAATTAATAGTGTAATCACTTTATTATAGTCAAGGGTTATACTTGCCCACAAATGTGTTGATGCTCAGTAGTGAAGACTGGACCATTTGATATTCTATAATAGCACAGTGTTTCCACCTAGTGGGTGTACAATATTCAACAGCAGATGACCTCTCTAGAAAAGAGCATATAATAAAAATATTTTTATAACTGGTAAGTGATAATCAAAATAAATAAGTCAAATTCCTCAACCAAACCTCTAAACTAGTTTACTGCATGGCACTGTCACTGAATCTGTAGAAAGAATTCACTGGCACAAAAGGCTTATGGTTGCAGGGCAAGCCCTTTCAATTTTAATAATAACTTCCTCATTATCAAAATGGCAAGGGCTTGCCCTGCAACCATAAGCCTTGTGTGGCACACAGTGAATTCTTTCTACAGGTTGTATTGGAGGTTGCAGAATCCTCTATCACTGTGAACCAAGCTACAAATATTGGGTGTGTTAAGGGTGTGCGTATGCTTCATATGTTCGAACTGCCACTACTTAGACATATGAGCCCCATTTATTAAAGGTCGAATTTTATTGGTATTAGAGCTTTTTGAAACCACTTACAGTAGATTAAACTCTATTTCTCTAAAATCACGAATGCCATGAAATGCCATTATTAAACGATACATATATAAAAACTACAGATGGAAAAGATTGCAGAAAAATTACAACTATATAGTTTTCAGCGAAAAAATTCTGAAAACTTTTAAAAATCTGAATGGCTTAAAAATAAAGTCTAATAATACCAGCGCAGCTTCCACTGACTTCTATAGGACCTTGACTGCTTTTACTTGGGTATGTTTTTGGTTGTATTTATTTACCTAATAAATCGCAGATTTTTAGCATTTCAGAAAAAGGTTTTTTATTTTAAAAAAACTTGAGTTTTTAAAGAAAAAATATGATTTGTGAAAAAAAAGAAATCTGAATGTTAGTAAATAGGCCCCATACTTGGCACTTTCCTTCTGTTTTTGAGGCATGGCACTACAAACAGGTGAATACAATAAACGTTGCACACAGTTGGGCTATATACTGCAATGTGCTTCTGCATGTAACACACCCCTAAAAATTGTTTATAGCAGGTTTTTTTTTAAAAAAATAACTCTCTTACCATTGCCCCTGTTGTTAACTCTCCTCCCAGTTCCTTCAAATCAATTTAACCTACTCTATGGTGGAGTTTTTAAGTTGCTGTTTTTTTATGTTGTTCCTCTTTCTGGATATTCTTCACTAAGATATAGCTTTACATGATGTCTCATGATTTCCCAGTTTACAAGACTGCCACATTAATTTGAAGTGGCCACTATAAGGGGCAGATTTATCAAGGGTCGAATTTCGAAGTTAAAAATACTCCGAAATTCGACCATCGAATTGAAATACTTCGACCTCGAATTTCGACGTCAAAGTTTTTTTGATCGAATTTGGGTATCCTGCGGTCGAAGTAAAATCGTTTGGCCGAACGATTAAATCCTTTGAATCGAACGATTCGAAGGATTTCAGCGAACGATCGAACGATTTTACTTCGACTTCCAAAAACTTAGAAAAATGCTCTAGATGGTCCCCATAGGCTAACATAGCACTTCAGCAGGTTTAATTTGGCGAAGTATTGAAGTCGAAGTTTTTTTAAAGAGACAGTACTTCGATTATCGAATGGTCGAATATTCAAACGATTTTACTTCTAATCTAATTCGAAGTCGAAGTCGTAGTATCCTATTCGATGTTCGAAGTATCCAAAAAATTACTTTGAATTTTGAATTTTTTTACTTAGAAAATTCCCTCGAATTCACTTTGACCCTTGATAAATCTGCCCCTAGGTGTTAACATCTAGCCACCAGTGACCAAGGTGCTTTTTATTCTAACTATAGAAACCAGGTCATATGATCGATCAAATGAGTAGGATCTAGGCTCATAGAGAAGTAAGTACAGAAGTTTGCCCTTTGTGTTCTGCACTAGTTTGCCTTTAATTAAACACATCACTGTCATGTAGCTTAGTTGTATGTTTCTGCTCTGTGTAGCTTTGTTAACCCTTTATGAATATTTATAGTCAAGTTTATGTGATTTGTATCCAATTAATAACACCTACAGCAGAGGCAGAGTCAATTACCTGGCAACTATTCTCACCATATTTTATTAGAAAAAGTGTTATTAGTAGAATAAAAAGAATGGGCCTCTCTCTGATGATACAGCTTAATTTATATTGATGGATTGGTTGTCAGTATTCTTAGTTAAGTGTTTTGCCAATGAATCAGCACCACCAGATTAGCAACATTCATTTAATGACAATAGTGATTTAAGCTTTAGCTGAACCCGGAGCCAGAACCCTGGAGCTACCTCCATCCCCAACATGGTGGTAATACCAGGTTCCCCTCAATGGGTTGCATCAATACATGCAGCAGACTTGTGCCAAAAGAATAACAAGTTAATGCAATCTCTATATAAAACAGCAATCCTCACTGTTAAAATCCAAGTGCAGCCAAAATGACTCTAGAATTCTTAGAAATAATGCAGAATTGGTGGTAAAAAAATAGGGATTTACATTTGAAAACTGCACATTGCACATTACTTTGTTTTTGTAAATGACCCTTTGCATAGCTGTAGTCTTATTATAAAAAGTACATTAATTTGACCAGATTAGATAGAATAACTAGAATCAAATCCAATGTTTTGATACTCGGTATTCCCAATCCCTATATGAATAATACTTGCCAAAGAGTTTTGTGCTTATTTTATGCCAGTGCCTCTTTTTTAAGAAGCTATTCGTTTCTTCAAATTGTCCTTTACCTCCTATAGATTCAGATTCTACAAAACTGAAATTCAATCAGAGATGGGAATCTATGAGGATTAAACTCTTAAAAAAAACCCATCATTTTATGAGACCAGATCAGATTTTGGGAAAGCATTTTTATTCTGTACAAATCTTTTATTTCTTGTGTTTCTTATTTTGGTTCTTAAGAAGTCTTCATGCTGATTGATGAGATACATCTTGGTACGGGGGTGGACATGACACTGATTGTTGAAGCCATTGATGCAACATTTCACTGGTCAGATTGATGCGATAGGTTGCTGATGCTGACAAGGCCAGGTGGAATTAATGTCTCCTCAAGCTGACGGCAGTGATGCAATGCTCCGATGATTTTGACATGACAACTGATACTTGACCAGGAATTACTTGCTAAAAGTCTTCACATCCTACATTTTCTTCAATTGACTGGTGACATGGCATAAATTATACCTACTATTACAAGATAACCAAGATGGATAAAGGTTACCAGTTCATGCACTTGATTTGTATTTCTTTATGTTTAGCTCCACAGGAACAAATTCTTACATTGAACTGGGAATCTGCATAAAGTGTTTTGTACATTGTCTTGTGTTTAAAGGTTTGTACTAAATTAAAAATGAAATACATAAATAAATAAAATATATACATTACTGTTTGTGTACGGCAAAAAGTATTCATTTTAATTTTTTACATTTGCAGAATAGCTTATGTAATACTCTTTTTAACTAAGTACAAGGCACAAAAACAGACTGAATTTTTCACCTTTGAAAATCCAGTACAGGTATGGAACCTGTTAACCAAAATGCTCGGGACCTGGGGTTTTCCAGATAATTGATCTTTCCCTAATTTGGAACTTCATACCTAAGTCTGCTAGAAACATTAAATAAACCCAATAGGCTGGTTCTGTGTCCAATAAGGATTAATTATATCTTAGTTGGGTACAAGGTACTGTTTTATTATTACAGAGAAAAGGGAAATCATTTCTAAACATTTGTAGTTATGGGCGAATTTATTTGGCAGGCACAAATTTGTGGCAAATTTATGCGGTCGCCAGCGCCATCAACAAAACGGACGCCGGAGTCAAAATCGGACGCAGGCGTCAAAAACGAGGTGCTGTTTCACACATTTTTCATCGTTTCGCGAATTCCGCAAATTTTCCGTCGAAACGGTGCAAATTCGCCCATCACTAAGCATTTGGATTATACGTATAAAATGGAGCAAGTCTGGACTGAGAATTAAAATAGGCCCTGGCATTTCAGGTACACAGAGGCCCAATCAGCCTACATAGAGGCCCAAACAGCTCCCACCAGCCCACTAAATAGTGACTTTCTATGGCACCTTATAGCAGCCCCTCTGGCATTTGCCAGAACCCACAGATTGCCAGTCCATGTCTGAAATGGGAAACAAACTTTCCGTAATTCAAAGCTTTCTGGATAGCTGGTTTCCGATCATCTACCTGTATAGAAATTATGTGTGTTATGTTATTTAGCACTTCACACCAATATTATTCATCCTATCAAGTCTTATCCCTAGCATTAGCCATAGTGAATGAAGCACAATATAAGAAAGGTGTGCTTAACACCAGCTAAATCTAGGGGGTTCCTTAGCACTCTGCTCCTGAATGAAAATCATTTTGCGTCAACTGAACCTGTATATAGAAGTTGTATGTGACTTGCACAGTAATGTGCTCATGTAATTTGGCCATGAAATATTGCACCTTGATTGACTGCTTCTAGTGATGGGTGACAACATGCTGGAATACTGGGAAAAACAATAGGATGTAAATAAAAAATTGCACTCTACCCACTCTTAGTAAAGGAGGCAAAAGTAAAAGTAAAAAGTAAAATCTTTCAACTTCGAATATCGAAGTCAAAGGATTTACCGCTATTCCTACGATCGAACAATCGAAGGAATAATCTTTGAATCAAATGATTCAAAGGATTTTAATCCATCGATCGAAGGATATTCCTTCGATCAGGAAATTGTTAGGAAGTCTATGGGGACCTTCCCCATAGGCTAACATTGGCCTTGGTAGGTTTTAGGTGGCGAACTAGGAGGTCAAGAAGTTTTTTAAAGAGACAGTACTTCGACTATCGAATTGTCGAATAGTCGAACGATTTTTAGTTCGAATCGTTCAATTCGAAGTCGAAGGTTGTAGTTGAAGGTCAAAGTAGCCCATTCGATGGTCGAAGTAGCCATATTCGACCATTCAAAATTCGAACTTTTTTTCCTCTATTCCTTCACTCCAGCTAAGTAAATGGGCACCTAAAAGTAAACTTAAAGGTTAACTTATGATGATCATCATTTCATATGCACTATGAATAAATGTCAGCATGTTCATTGATATATTATATGGTTTTATGGGAACGTGTGCTAAAATGATTAAGGGCTGGGTTACTTCCTCTCCGTATTTTCTCAAAATGCCCAATGTATTTACATTTAGGGGCAGATGTATCAAGGGTTGAATATCGAGGGTTTATTAAGCCTCGCTATTCGACTGGCGAATTAAAATCCTTCAACTTCGAATATCGAAGTTGAAGGATTTTGCACAATTCCTTCAATCAACAATCAAAGGAATAATCGTTTGATCGAACGATTAAATCCTTTGAATCGAACGATTCGAAGGATTTTAATCCATCGATCGAAGGATTATCCTTCGATCAGAAAAAACTTGGAAAGCATATGGGGACCTTCCCCATAGGCTAACATTGGCCTCGGTAGGTTTTAGGTGGCGAACTAGGGGGTCGAAGAATTTTTTAAAGATACAGTACTTCGATTATTGAATGGTCAAATAGTCGAAAGATTTTTAGTTTGAATCGTTCGATTCGAAGTCGAAGGTCGTAGTCGAAGGTCGAAGTAGCCAATTCGATGGTCGAAGTAGCCAAAGAAAACATTTGAAAATTGAACAATTTTTCCTCTATTCCTTCACTCGAACTTAGTGAATGGGCCCCTTACTGTTGTTATTGTGATATCTTATGGAAAAATTGATCTCTCAGTGACCATCAGTGCTGAAAGATGTCAATGTCGGATTTTGTTTGCTGAACATTCTTTTGTTCCCCTTTCATGTAACTATAGGATTGAAATCATTCAAAATTAGCAATACTGCTCTTAGGCCTCCAGCTCTTTAGCGTGGGTTATTATACTCTGAAACCAACTGCTGTGTTTTCTGTTTAACCTATTCATTTTCATAGAACTTTGTAGTAAAGTTCCGTAGAATCTATGATTTCAGGTTCTCAGTTAATCTATGATATCATGCATGGCTTAAAGTATAATATGGAATTATTACGGTAGCTCACTAACACTTGCCATCAGACACTGCTGCAGAAGGTGGTGGCAAAGTGGGTGGCCCATTTTTGTTTTCATTAACCATTCCAGAAGGATGGATGTATTGTTTATGATGTTTCACATTATTATTTTTAATAACCCGTTTTACAGTATATATTTCCTATGTGTTTGATAATGAAGCTGTAGCCTTGTCTACTTTGTGGGGTAAAGGGTAAAGGTTGGAGGCCATACATGTAGATGATGGTAGACAGGCTGCTAGAATGAAGCAGCACAGTCAAGATACAATTTTATGCCATGCCTTCACTCATACACTACCAACAAAAATGTACTGTATTGGGATTTAAAACAAGAATGCCTAGTTCTATCCCCTAGCCACAGCTGAATTATAGTTCCCAGTATCCTATGACAGCTAAAGTCACAGCTTTGATCATTCTAGTATAAAGAACAATGTTCTCCAAGGTACAGTATGTACAAGGATAAAAAAAAAACAAGAAAGTCCAAGCTTCAAATTATCCAGGTGTTTTTGAACTCCAGTTTTTTAGAGGCCTACACCAGCTCAAGGTGTTGAATGTGAGTTGCCATTTTCCTGCAATTAAGCTAAACATCCCACATAAAAAAGGTGAAAGCACGAATGCTTAGGTCTGTAGCCCAAAACCCACTACGTCTGTCAAATGTGATGGGGGTTTCACTAGTGTCTTGATACCCCACGATGTGGAGGTCATCTGTGTCCTCAAAATAGAGACCAATTTCATATTTCATATTAAAAGTGTAATATAACTCCACTGCACAAGTTGATGTAGGCTAGGACCATATTACTCCTATTAAATCAAATTAGGAGATTTAGGAGATTTTTATGGCCTGGCAGCAAGACACTTAGCTATTGTATAACTAGAAGGTCAACCTAGGCCTTATTATTGTCCTTGTTATCAGCAGTCCTTACATCTCTGTAATAAAAGGTTTCTGAAGCAGAGGTTTCAAGTTCCTTTCTGTTTTATTCCAACCTTTCAGAGTCAACCCCCTTAAAGGCAGGGCCGGAAAAAGGAGTAGGCAGAGTAGGCACGTGCCTAGGGTACAAAGCTGGGGGGGGGTGCCAGCATGTACCTGCTCTGTTGCCTAGCCCATTGTCCGGTCCTGTCTCTCCCCGACTGCCGTGGATATTTTTCCATAATTGCGCTTCTGCTCATGCACGCGTAGTTTTGCGCATGTGTACCATAGTGCAGTTTCGCGCATGCGTACCATAGCGCAGTTTCGCGCATGCGCAACAGAGCAAGCACTCAGCCGGCGCCGTGGCCGGCCAGGTTGCCTCGGGTGCCTGGCTGGGTTCGCTGCTTAAAGGTCATGTTACTGGCTTCCAGAGTAAGCCTTCTTCTCATCAACCACTGCTTTGGTCCTCTTAGCACGAGCAGCCCTACAATACTCATTTATTTTTAAGTTGTCAAGTTGTTAAGTGCTTTGTTTTCCGAAGTTGTTCGAAGTTTCTTTGTGAGGCAACTTCAAGTGCCATCCCTCTGGCGATTTACAATCTAGCCGGCTGGGAGGCAGTTTGGGAGATTAGTCGCCCATAGAAGAGAAGATTTGTCGCTGGGCAACCCGCTGGGCAACTAATCTCCCTGAATCTGTGTGTGTGTGTGTATCTGCCCTAAACATGGATATGCTTATAGGGAATGCAGTCATACATTTGACTTGAAGCTACTTTTTATTTACATGTATTCCATGTATTTAAATTAACCACAGCCCTGCTCCTTATGGCTGTTCCTATATGGTAGCTACACTAAGGATAGTATTCACTATAGTTGCATTCTCAGCTCAGAACCTTTATCTGTGGGGGTAAACAGGTGCATAGTAACTGTCTTGCTGTTCTTGTATGTGGCATTCCTGTATAAAAACTAACCTTTATTTATAAATTCCTATTGAGAGCATTGCATTTAAATGTTAGGGTGTTTCTCTTTACTCTAAAAATGTATGGCAATAATTCTGGATGTTGGATCCATCAAAAAGGAACTGATTCAGAATGTGTAGTGTTTGATTGGTTTGACAATATTGTACCAGATTTCTCCCAATGAGAAAAATGTATCTCCTAGTCCCATACCCTAATTCCCCTTAGACTTCAGTGGAGTTTTCACATTTAAAACCATGAGGAATAGCTTCAGTTCAGATATACTGTTGTAGGGATGTGAAAATCTTAGACACCCTTACACTTTACAGGCACATCCCTAGTAATATGGACACCTCAGTGGGTCTTTATGGGGACCTTGTGCTTATGTAACCCCTGTAGTTCACACAGTGTACACCAGATGGCACTGTGACAGAGTATAAAAGGTTTAGGAACCATGTGTTCTGGGTCCATTGCTTTAGCCCAACCAAGCAGGCTGGAATGGAAAGGGATGTCAGGAGTTCCCCTAGTCTGCCACTGGAAGATATCCTGAAAACTGGGCAATACCCATCACATGCTGTCAACTTACTCTCTGCTGTATATTCCCTAGCCTGTGGGGATTCAGACTATACGTGCTGTGAGTATATGCTTCCTTTATGCTGCTGTGTATGTTCTATACTCCATTGTGGATCAATGTGCTAAATGATCTATGTGCTATTGTTCAATAAATACAGTTATTTGTTCAACTGTTAAAGAACTACTGGCGCCCATCATTGTGCTATCGCACACAGTTACAGTTACACTACACCCTTGCCTCCACCACGTTGCGAGGGCTTACCCCTGAGAAAGAGAGCTCATCGGTGGTCTCAGCCCACAAAGGAAAGTAGCTAAAACTGCCCTGGCACAAGTCAGTTTACTATAGCGCTACACTGAAAGCCCAGTGTACCTGAGGCTGTATGCTGTCTTATAGGGGCTGTATTGCAAACATCAAACAACCATATTGTAGGGACCCATAGGTTTAATATGCCCCTATGGCTTTAAATCCCTACCCTTCATCATTTTCCTAAGTTGCTGGGCAAAAGCCCATGGATCTAGTTTACATTTCATCTATCCAGTTATTGGCCAAGAAGTGTAATGATCACTTCCTACCACACTTACATGTAGTGTTTGGAAAGGGGTGGGTTTTCCTCTTTGGCTGCTGGTGTCCTAACCATCTGGACATGCCCATTGAGCCTGGGTATACCAAGGCCCATTAAACCCATTGCCCTAAAGGGACCAGTAACTTTAGTGTCTGACTCGGGGACCAGGGAACCCCGTGAACCAGGTTAACTAGAGACAGGTTATATCTGTTATAGACTCTCTAGGAGACTACGTTAGTTAATTACTAGGGATGCAGCAAACTGTTCGCCAGCGAACTAGTTTGCGCGAACTTCTACTGTTCGCGTCCGCCAAATGTTCGCGAACGTCACGCGACATTCGCCAATTTGAGTTTGCGTTCGATTCGAATAAAAATCGTTCGACCATTCGACCATTCGATTCCTTCGACCGCTAAAATCGAACGATTCGAACGAAAATCCTTCGATCGAATGATTAAAATCCTTCGATCGTTCGAATCGAACGATTTTGCGGGTGTTCGAAGTTCGCGAACTGTTCGCATTTTTGCCGGTGTTCGCGAACGGCGTTCGCGAACACCAAAACGGCAGTTCACTACATCCCTATTAATTACAGATAGTAAGAGCAGCTTTGTGCTCCATCAAGGATATGTAGCAGGGAGTAGCTTCCCAGGGCTCCTAGATTACCTTTAGTGAAGGGACTACAGTGGATAGGATGTCAGGCTTAGACTTCTTATCCCTTATCACTCCGCTGGGTGGGATCCTGACCATCTTTTGTTTCAGCATAAGAATTTCCTGGCGTCCATCTTTTCCTATTTTTATTGCATAGCCTGAGAGTTGTATTTAAACTACACCATTTCTGAAAACTTCCACTTAGCAAAGGCACTAGCCTGAATTGTTGAGTCACATATAACCCATGCTCCTATCACTAGCTGGACATTAACTTCCTTTTAGTCTGCCTAGCCAAATTAGAGTTACATTCATTAACTAAGGTAAACCTTTAAAGGCCAATTTTTGTAAATAAGCCCATGTGACCAAAATGTATGCCCCAGTAATATATCTCTAAAGAACATACAGCATTAACCAAATACTGGTACAATTGCTGTCCAAAAATATTTTGCTTGGGGACTAAGTTATCCCCCTGAATGCTTTCTTTTGCATATTATATATTTTGCATGTGTATTTTTGTTGGCTGTTTATTTTTGGGTAAAGTGTTAGTCACTATCAATATAATGGTTTAGGTAGACACATGGAAATTAGACCTAAAAGAGAAAAAAAAAAATCACTGATTAGAATAACAGTGGCACCAAAGAATGAATAGCATCAATGTAATGACACTGCCATTTACTCATGATACGCCAAACTTTATGACCATTGTATTTTAATTTCCCTGTAGGTTTTCATAAAAAAAAAAAAATCTCTAATCCACTACCAGCAATAACAGATCCCTTTTAAGGTTTGTAGGTCCAGATTAATTGTTAAAGTAAAGCCATCATTATAGCCTTTGTAAAGGCCGATACTGGGGGAAACTGTAAGTTCAGCAGAACAGAGAAATACTACACTGAAACCATTTTTAAATGTCTTTTCCCTCATAACTAGATTATTCAGTGCAATGTCATTTGGCGCCACTGACATTTTCTTTAAAGTCATAAAGACCTGTATAGTAATAAAAGGGCTCAGAATAAAATTAAGAATATCATGTATAAATTATCTTTAACCTTAGCTTCATTTGGACTGTGACTTTTTAGACCTGATCAATTTTCATGAAACTATTCCCATAAAACTATGAAAAAACATTTAATCCTTATCTCCAATAAAGACCGTGACAACCAGTATGGCTCTTTGTTAATAATTAGGGATCACAAGTGTTTTTGTTCGTGCCATGAATGAATAATTTATGGCTTGGATATAAAAGTACTGCAATTTGTATTTTATCATGTACAGATGCAATTCTTTCACAGATAAAAATAATTCCAGATAAAGAAAGCATCAACACTGCAATTAAAATTGTGTTTGTGTGTTGGTTGGGGCATTATAATGCATAGTCTCTAAACTTGTGAGATTTTATATGAGAAAGAAGCGACTGAGGGGCTGGGGACAAAAAGTCTAGTGGACACAATATATTGCATTTTAGGTTTATGGAGCATTTGTCTGAGAATCTTACAGAGAGATTTTTTTTCTTACCCTTGCCCCAAAATTATACAAAAAAATGATAACTTATATGGTAGATTATAAATTTAAATTTGTTTATACCATTTTGAAAAGAAAAACTACATGATGACAGTAGGAGGCATACTGGATGTATAAAGATTTAACCCTATATATAAAGAGTTAACCCTATATTAAGACTTATAGGGGCACATTTACTAAGCTCGAGTGAAAGATTTGAATGAAAATAACTTAGAATTTCGAAGTTTTTTGGCTACTTCGACCATCGAATTGTTTACTTCGACCTTCGAATCTAACGATTCGAACTAAAAATCGTTCGACTATTCGACTATTCGATAGTCGAAGTACTGTCTCTTTAAAAAAAACTTTGACTACCTACTTCGCCAACTAAAACCTACCGAGCACCAATGTTAGCCTATAAGCGTTCCCCATAAGCTTTCTTAGCAATTTCTGATCAAAGGAAAATTGTTCGATCAATAGATTAAAATCCTTCGAATCGTTCAATTCGAAGGATTTAATAGTTTGAACGATTTTTCCTTCGATTGCTCGATCAAACTAAATGCGGTAAATCCTTCGACTTCGATATTCGAAGTCGAAGGATTTTACTTTGATGGTTGAATATCGAGGGTTAATTAACCCTCGATATTCGACCCTTAGTAAAAGTGCCCCATAAAGTATATTCCAATGTTGTTGCTAATTTATGTTAAAAACCCTCAGCCAAATGTGCAATTTATAATAATGATGTTAAATGGTCAAATCATCTACATTGAGAAGACATGCTTAATTCTTGTATAGAGTCACCTATACTAAAAAGGTATACTACAACAGAGAGAGACCACAAGCATTTAAGTTCACAGGAAGTTACTTGATCTCCCTATAAATATTAAAATGAATGAAAAATACATTATGCCAGGCAATGCTGAAATCTATACAGCCCTACATTATTCATATTTTACAAGAGGTCCCATTTAAATGACAATTGAGGTAACCTTATCCATGCAGCAGATTTTAGAATGAGATGTGGAAAAATTATTATTTACCAGCATACATACGTCTTTTTAGTTAGAATAAAATTCTTATGTGAAAGAAAAAATGTAAACCAAGGTATGGTTCTTGAAATATTACATGGTTATGCTTGATTTATCATCACATGCTAAATTATAATTTTAGTTCACCATAGAAAAAGCAATATGACCCAGGTCTTGGTTTTCTGAAACTGAAAAAAAAGTTGAACTTTTTTGTTGTTTTTTAATAGTGATGAGTGAATTTTTTTGCCAAGTTTAGCCGGAAAAAAAGCCCAGGATCATTCTCAGATTAGGTTATTATTACTTATCATTACTTATTATTTGTCATTCATACCACCCATGGTTATTAAATAAATGGAGGACTAAATGAACATCTCCTTTAACACTTTTGTGGAGAAACAGTGAAATGCAAATGTGTTGAATTATTTACATTACAAAGTACATTTTATAATCATACACAGCAAAATAATAAATGATAGTAGCCACTCTAGCTTTGCCTTTGGGTTCTGATGTGTAATTAATAAATATAACCCTAGTAATAACCCTAGTAACGACAAAATTAGAAATTTCCCATAGACATTGTGAAGTGTACACTCTAATAAGTCCCCTTGTAAGGAATAGTATAATTTATGTTTTGTAAGTGTTGGTAATTCTAATTGGTCACCAGGTGATGCTGTGGGTCAGGGGGAGTCCCAGTTAGAGGTCAAATAAGGGAGAGATCAGGAGGTAACTTCCTCTTTGGCTGATAGTATGATCAAGGGAATGACACTAGAGAGCCAGGGGACTGCCACCTCCAAGAGGTTATTTATTAGTAGGATAGTTTAGTGGAACTCATTGTAGTCATCAAGAGCCAGGTGTAGGTTGTGTTCCTGAGCTCCAATGATGAGAGATAAAAGGACTAGTGTCCTGTAAGTACCTTGCGTCAACAATCTGACAAAGGGAGGTGCAAACCCCCTGAAACATTGTTCTGTACTTGGAGAGGTAAAACTGGCTAAAATAAAAGATTATTTGCACAGCAAGAAGTGCTGAACTGCTTGCCTTTCCCGTGAAATTTTGCTGAATGTGGACCTGGCCATACGTCTAAGGAATAGCACCACCATATGCAACAACACCTGAAGAGTGTAAGTAGTGCTCCCCATATCTCTTATTTGTCTGTAAGTACCTTGCCCAGATTAGGGACCAAGAGTAGAGGGGACTAGGGTAGACATGACTGGTACCTCAAGGGTAGACATGGACTGGTACCTTAAGGTCCCTGACTTAAAGGAGAAGGAAAGCTACAGAGGCATTTTATTGCCAATAGATTAGCTGCAATAGTGCAAGCTAGAATGCTATATTTATTCTGTAGAATGTTTTACCATACCTGAGTAAAAAGCTCTAGAACTCTCTGTTTGTTTAGACTAGGAGCTGCAGTATTAATGTGGTGTGACATCACTTCCTGCCTGAGTCTCTCCCTGCTCTGGGCTCAGATTACAGTAGAGAAGGGAGGGGCGGGGGGAAGAGGAGCAAACTGAGCATGCTCTTGCCCAGGGCAATGAGGTTTAAGCTGAAGGCAGGAAGTCTGATACAGAAGCCCATGAGTACACAATAGAAGGAAAGAAATGTGGTGTTTCTTTTGACAGGGGACTCAGAGCAGCATTACTTTGGGGGTTTACTGGTATATTAAGATGGACCTTTCTGATAAGGCTTACTTAGTTTTAACCTTTCCTTCTCCTTCAAGGAGATGGAAGAAAAGGTAGGCAGCCAGTGAGATCTGGTGACCTGGGACTCTTTATTCTGGTTAAGATATATTGGGAAAGATAGTGCTTGGAGGTCTCACTGTGGAAGCTGGGCTGGTGACTAATAAAGAGACAATTCCGAGTTCAAATAAGAATTGTGTGGATGTCAAGAATCGGCACATAAAATCCAGAACCAATGCTAAGCTCCCTGTTCTCTACTCTTGCTTTCGCCGTTAATTAGTCGAAATCATAGTCAAACATGCTGCGTTGGTGCGGGCAGAATTCTAGCAGAGTCAGACAGGCAAGGGTCAAAGCCGGGAGATCATTCAAGAGTTTGTCCAAACAGGCACGGGTCAGGTTACAGAGAGTAGAATAGTCAGATTCCCAGGTAGGGGTCAGGATCACAGAAGTCAGAATAGTCGATCAGGCAGGAGTCAAAACAGGAATCGGATAACAGGATAACTCACAAAGATGAACCAATAACGGGCAATGAGAAATTACACAAAGTCCCTTTAAATAGGTTTGAATTTTGTGCCATTGTGCACTGATGTTATCACTCCAGTGTCAATGCGCCTATAAAGAAAGGAGATGCGCGCCACACGTGCCCTAAGGAGCCGACATTTCTACAGAGAGGAGGAGCGTGGCGGCGTCCCCCCACCAGCCCACTAGACCACCAGGGTAAGTCCTCACAGTGGAATCTTCTATTTATGGCTTTTAAGTGTTTACTACAATCTTCCAGGGAGTTGTGTGAGAGGAGGTTGACCAAGGTATATAGTCAGTGACTTGACACCATATTATAGCCTTCAAAGAACACACTTTGATGCTTTGTCTTGGTTAAGGCAGGCAATAGAGATGTATTAAAGATGATCAATTGAGTCATATCACTTGGTTAACTGGAAATCATCTCTAACTCTTCTTCTATGTGGGTATGTGTGTGAGCCCTCACACAACCTTCTAGCCAAACCTCTTTTTAAAATAAAAAAAACTGTCCTGGAATTGATAAAAAAATGTCACTGTCCTTTGTAATCTAATATTAAAATGCTAAAATTGCTATACACTATATAGGCTGGAAACCAGTTAATATGGAGGTATATATGTGCAGTATGGGATCCATTATCAGGAAACCCATTATTCAAAAAGTATTTAAACAAAACATTCTTATTTTCTTTTACTGATTATAAAAGGATGTGAATTAGGCTAACTCCATGCAGATGGCAAAACAAACTTTTTAATTGAGAAATTCTGTTGAGCTTGGTGCTCCAAATTACAGAAAGATCCCACAATAGAAACCCCATTTCACTTGCCTTTCATTTACTTTAATACAACACCTTATTTGCCATTGTGACGATGAACATATATTTGCTTTAATATTTTTGAAATGTTCATAAAATTTGGTCTTCCATTGCTGTAGCCCAAAGAGATGATAAATCCACTTACCTAGGGAGAGGCTGCATTCTCAACATTAAACTTGGCTCATTTCAAAGATTTGCTTTCCTCTTGCAATTTAAGGTCTCTAAATCAATGACAAATTTGCATTCAGAGTCCTTGTGTATGGATACATGAATACACTGAGAACGTGAGTATGAGCATATGTTTGCACTGCTGATAGCTTTATATTCTGATAATTTCTGCTGCATATTAATGAAAGCTCTATGCATGTTAATTTAACAAGCATAAGTCATTTTTCTAATAAAAATGTTAATTACTTGCATGTTTATTTACAATTTGGTATGTGTAACAGGCCCTTTTAATGATAATTCCTTGTTGTTTCTACAGTAATTCTTGGAGTAGTTTGTTGCTGGTAAGGGATTTTAACCTAAAGAATTAAAAACAATCTTTAGTCATCAAAAATAGACCATTAACCAAATGGCTGTTGAATTCGGTACCCTCAAACGGAACAGAAAACAACGTATTTAAATAAATAAAAAAAAGAAATATGCTTAATCTCCAAAGACCTAAAAATAGATATTTGTGACTAGGATTTGACTCTAATTTGATACCAGCTAGCATGTTGGCTTAATAGGTACCAGAAGAACAAGGGCTGCATTTAAAGTGCAGATTCTGTAGCCATGTTTCAAAATATATTATATTATATATTTAGGCAAATAGGAGACTTTCATAAAATATGATAATCCACTTCTAGAGGAAAATGGCACAAAAAAGAAAAATAAATTCTGAAAAAATTTGATTTTTGCCAGTGTAATTTTTTATATGTAGGTGAGATCTTCAAAAAAGTAGGATTATCAACTTTTTAGAGAAAAAAAAATCACTGACTTTTTTTGTGTGATAAATAGGCCTTTTTGCCTATTCATCAAGTTAATCTTAAAGATATACCCCCATATGTAATATAAGGCACTAACTTTGCCCAGGAGCATAACCCATAGCAACTAGGGATGGGCGAATCTGTGGCGTTCCGCTTCACCACAAAATTTGCGAAACAGTGATAAATTTGCAAAACTAATTGAAGTCAATGGGCGTCAAAATTATTTTGATGCAAGACAATTTTGTCCAAATATAAAAAAAGTAAAAGGGCGTCCGAATAATTTTGACATGCGTCAATTTTATGTGCGCAGCAATTCTGACAAATTTTCACTGCAGTTTGGCAAATTTATATGCGGCAAAACGTGAACTTCACCGCAAATCCATGCCTGCCAAATTTATTCGCCCATCACTAAGAGCAACCAATAAGATATTTGCATTTAAACAGGTGACCAGTAAATTCTACCTGCTGATTGGTTGCTATGGGTTATTGCTCCTAGGCAAACTTAGTGCCTTTTATTACATAACCCCCAGAGGGTTTTAATAAATAACAAGCTTTGTAACAAATCAGGGGAGATATGCTGATGATAATGAGTGCAGGTCTTGATTGGGGTTAGGCAATATGACACCTGCATTTTGCCTTTATACTTTCATCCAGTTGTGTGTGTATCTTGTGTTTCTGAGAGCCAACTTTCCAAAGGTTAAATCTGGACAGCACCTCCATGTAATTTGCACAGCAGACAAAAGAAGCAATATTTAAATAATGATAATTTGTGAATAAAACATATTATAGAATTAGCAGGCAATTGGAAAAGCTGTAGAGCATGTACTGTATTTTACTCAATAACAATAGTAAACTGACCTTTTAACCTATATTATATGCTTTATCAATCTCATATATGTTGATAAGCAAGATCTTTTTAAGTGCAGCTAACAATCTATCAGCAAAAAGAAAAACATTCTCCGTTGTTTCAGATGCTTTCTGTAACTTGAAATGTCTGTCTGTGGTCCCTGCGGACAAACAGCACATAAGACTAAGTAATCTGAGCTGAAATGTGAGCAGTCTGGATATGGAAGTCCCTAAAGGTATCAATATTGTCAGCTTGGAGGTGTTATGAAAAGGAAAGAGCTGTTTCCTCTATTTAAAAATCTGTTTACAGCTACAGAAACATGTAAAGTAGAATGTGATCTGATTATGAAAATCAAGGAGGATGGGTCTATTGACTTTTGTGACACAGAGGTGGGAAGTATTTTTTTTTTTTTTAGTGAACGAGTGAAGGGTTCATACTGAAAAGAAATGTGAGCTGAAAAAGTTTAAACAACTTAGCTAACAGTCAATCCACAATTCCAGGAAAAAGAGAATGTGTGGACAGTATCAGCTCACTTTGTTTTTATTTTAATGGAATATGCCAGTGTTAGTAGGAGGCCTAACAGTATCCTTCCCTTTACTGACTCTCTTCAAAAATATTCTGAGCTGGAAGCTTCCAAAATACGGTGCTCCAGCTGTCTGTCTAGCTATTTTCTTCTTCATTACTGTATTTTCTAATCAAAAAGAATGGTCTTCGCAGATTCCTTCAAAAGTCTTCGGATGATCCTGTTGCTTATCACCCTGAGTAAGGTATATGATGATATGTTTAAATATGATCACTCTAGAGTAATCAGCAGTTTCAGTGCTAAGTCTTTTTGAAAATTGTGTCATGACAAAAGCTCAGTATAGAGAAACTTGAAAACAATAACGTGTAATATTCAAGATTATTATTTGCAAAAAGCCTGCAAAAACAAGGAAATGTAAAAGTTCTAAAACCAGCTTTTTATTTTTGATTTCTTCAAGAAAAAACAAAACATTTATCATAATCAAGCTCATGTTTGTAAAAATTACAGCCATTTTCCCCCATACCCCAAAACTATCTGTAAAAAGCCTGTAAAACACAGGAAACATGGGGACAGAGTAGTTATTATTTAATTATCACAGTCATGTATGGGCGAGGGTAAATCACTTTTATGGGGGGCCCTGGTGCCGATGTTTTTTTTTTTTAATTATAGGGGTGTCCTGGTCACTATTTATTTTTTAACTTGCAGGGGGGCCCTGGCCACCAATTAAAAAAAAAAATTTTAATAAAACTTTTATGGGGGGCCCTGGCGCCACAGTTTTTTTTAACTTATAGGGGGCCCTGACCATCAATGCCTCATATCTGTCATTTAACCAGATTTTCATGTTAATTACAAGGCCACGGCAAACAAGCCATTATTTTCGGTGAGCCTTTCATTGCCCCCTCTCTCACGGGTTGTGTGGAAATTTTAAAGCTCCTTAACATGAGAATTTGTTTTTTTCTTATGATCAATTATCTGGAGAAAACGTTGCACAGAATATATTAAGTTTCTCCTTGTTCCATATAGATTTTTACAGTAGTTACACTAGCAGATGCTTACAGTGGAATAAGCTGCATATGGTCTCCTCAGCATGCAATATGAATGTGCATTTAAAATTCCACTCATGGCACTGAATTATTAGTGGACATGAGGAGCATATCCACAGGGAGTATTCTGTTTGCTCTTCTGCTAGAGGTTCAGATTGTACTGCAGCTGTAGCCAAATATTATGCACTGTAGTCTACTGCTCAGTAACTAAAAAGTGCACTTCTTCTGCTCAGTAGTTTGCCAGCAGTTAAATATTAAAAATGTGCCTGTAGTTTCTGTAAGATGTCACTTTTCTGTAAACCAGGGATGTTAAGCTCATGCATTTCCAACTGATATGAGCTAAGAGGGCCATGAGCTTGACATTCTTGCTGTCAGAGCATTGGGGCACTCATATCTATATCCCTTAAGGGATAATGTGATTATGTTTGGGAAGCAATAGATTTCTTTTATACTATGCTTTATGTATGTATGCATAGGGTACTCTCTGTACTTATAGACTGATATTCTATACCATATACTGAAATATAGAAGGAAAGGAAGGTTTTTGCATTCGGCCATATACCAAAAATTCGAAAAAATCTTTAAAAACTGTGAACGACATATGATGCCTTCAGTTATCGAGTTGATTGAGAACGCCATGACAAAAAGTATTGTAAGAACATGCCATTGACTACAAATATATGAGACCTTTGAGTAAATGTAAGGTAATATGTATTGCTCTACCTAAGCTGGAGGCACTTTTCTTCATATTTGGTCCCAGTGTCCTACAGCATTGGTCATCAGTGTTTTAAGTAACATCTTTTTACTGACTGTAGCTACTCTACCAACTTATCTTCTCCCCTAAGAAAGAGTAAAATTTAACCTTGAACTATATCCTACACAGTTTGTTTGTCAGATCATATTAATGAGAAAGTAGAAACACAGCTCTTCATCAAAAAGCAACCTAATAATCCAGGAAATCTTTAGGGACATCAAATATGAAAGGACCTTTGCTAGGTTTCTGACTATGCACTATGCCACATCCATTCTGGAAAAACCTACAAAATTAAAAAGTCTAACTATATTGGTTTGGGAATTGTGGTGTACAAGATCATAATGATTTACAGTGGGTGATACATGCGGCAGAACGTTGTTCTTGATTCGCTTTACCATCAGTACAAACTATGTATGTAAGGAGTTGTAGAGTTAGAGCCTTCAGAATTATTAAAGATAGAACTCATCCTTGTAATTATCTGTTTGACTTATTAAAATCAGGAAAAACCTTTTTTGAGGAGTCTTAGGGGCACATTTACTATTGGTAGAATATCGAGGGTTAATTAACCCTCGATATTCGACACTCGAAGTAAAATCCTTTGACTTCGAATAAAGAAGTCAAAGGATTTACCACAAATGCTTCGATCGAACGATTAAATCCTTTGAATCAAACGATTCAAAGGATTTTAATCCATCGATCGAAGGATTTTCCTTTGATCAAAAAAAGCTTAGAAAGAGGGACCTTCCCAATAGGCTAACATTGGTGCTCGGTAGGTTTTAGGTGGCGAAGTAGGTAGTCAAAGTTTTTTTTAAAGAGACAGTACTTCGACTATCGAATGGTCGAATAGTCGAACATTTTTTAGTTCGAATCGTTCAATTCGAAGTCGAAGTAGCCAAGTTTTTTTCATTCGAATCCTTCACTCAAGCTTAGTAAATGTGCCCCTAAGGTCAGAACAGAGTGGGTTAGAAAAAGTTTTTATCCTCAGGCTATTAGGCTTCTTAATTGTGATATGCCACCACAGTTTTCTTTGTTTTTTTAATTATTTTGATGTATGTGTGTATTTTTTTGTTTTTTTTTTGGATATTTTGTTGGATATTCTAGTTTTTGTTACTGTGTTTTTGTTAACAATTGCACATTAGTATATATTGTTTATAATAAATGCACAATGCACTCAAATTTATGGATATGTCGTTATTCATATTCTAAGCATAATGCAGCTTTGTATTTTGAAAAATATGGTAAGTTATTTTATTTGTTGTATAGTATATTTAGTATGTATTGTTTAATGCATTTCACTGTCATTGTGTGTTGTATTTAAGCACTTTTGTATATTGTTATTTTAAAAAATTGCACAGTTTTGGAATGATCAGGATACATTTTACTACAGGTTGTACTTGTATAATTTTGTATGTGACAAATAAAGAAATCTACTGTATATATTTATCTATAATTACTGCATAGCCCAATATTCTCAAGTTCTCTAATTATCGTAATTCTCCTTCTACTAATTCTTACTCTGTCCCCTTTCCTGTTATGTGAAAAGATTGTAACATATATATTAAAACATAAAATAAATGGATTATATGGCAGCTATGAAGTATGCATGAATGATTGAGACATTTCCTTCTTTACCTGTTCCCATAATATTGTCCTGTAGCCCATCTGTGCTAAAATAAGCTTTTCTATGCACTCTCAAATTTTTCAGATCAGGCTTTTTTGCAAAACTCAGAAAAAGTGCAGGAAAGAAAATGTGACTAAAACGTGTCTAAATCATGTAAAAGTCAATTGTAGATACCTATTTTGAGGCATTTTTGAGGCTTTTGTGGAACCATACAAAAAAGTTTCAGTTTTTTGTGACTTTTCTGGGCCTTTCCTGCAAATTTTCCTATTTGTGCTTTTACAGTTCTTATTTTTTAATAAATTGTATGACATTCATGTTAAGTTTCAAAAACCTCTAAAACCACTAATTCGACCTCAGATAAATAGGCCTCTACTTGTTTCTAGACAAAATATACAGTAGATCAATCTTTGCAAGAATTGATTCAAATTGATTATTTGATTTGTGATTTTAGAAGTTTTAGAGGTTTTCAGATATTTTTGATGCTGATGTTTGTGCAACAATACAAAAAAGGTTGATGTTTTCACAACTTTTCTGCAACTTTTCCCGTTTGTGCTTTTGCAGATCGTATTTTTTAATCAAATTCATGACATTTGTGGTTATAGAGAAAGTGAGTTTTGTCATGGTTTTAAAAATGTTTAAAACAACAAAAATCAACTTTTGTCTCCAAGTGGCTTAAAAACATTTATTTAGAAATAATCACCTTACATTCTGAACAAGATACTGTTCTAAAATTGATCTTTTTAGGCTGCAAGAAATTTCTATCCTCAACTTCTACTTTTCTCTTCTAACATTGCAAGGTCAACCTTTGTATAAAGTGCAATGCAATCTTTATTATGTACTGATAAAGGCTATTATATGATATGCCATTTAAAATACCCCTGAATAAAGTTTCAGGAACTCTTGATATGATAAACTACTTGCCTAAATTAGATGTGATTAATTTATACAAACCAAAAACGAAGCCCCTGCAGCATTCTATTTTAATTATACAGTTTTGTTACTGACAACGACGAGGTTAAGGATGTCAATTTACTTGGGTTTCTTGATTGTCTTTTTTTCTGTCTGCAAAACAGAGAATCTTGGAATGTGAAATATTCTTTCTCCTTGTGCATCAAGTTCCCTATCCCGCAAGGCAGCACTTAAAATCACACAGAAAAGGCTGTAAATAAAATGAGATTTGAAGAGCATGTACTGACCTTAAATTCTTACTTGAACACCCCTATTAACTTTCAAAGCACCTGGGAAAACGTTGGCTTACTGCCCAAGCAATAGCAGCATAATTAGAAAAATAACTGTAGATGGTTGGGTCAAATGTTTTGAAGAACCCTTGAATTACAGTGTTATTTGCACTAATGAGCCCCCTTTCCATGTCATTGTGAAACTCAGGTAGACTTTATACCAGAAGGAGGGCAAACCATAAAAAAAATAATCTTGCAAAGATTAGGGGGGTTATTGACTAAAACTTTTTTTCTGGTCAGGCTTTTTACAGGCAAAAAATTTTTTTTCATGGAAAATAAAGCACTCAAATCTTTTGAGATTTAGGGGCAGATTTATCAAGGGTCGGATTTCAAATTCAGGTGAATAGTCCGTATTCGTTCGAAGTTTTTCCAAAAAAAAAACACTTTGATTTTTCAAAGTCCATCAATTGACTCCAAATAGGTTCCAGGAGGTCCCTCATAGGCTAAAACAGCAATTCGGCAGGTTTTAGATGGCAAATGGTCAAAGTTGAATTTCTACAGTACAGTACATGATAGATTTTGATATTCTAATTTTTGAATTTTTTTCAAATTTGAATTGACTTTGGACTATTCCCGAGTTGAAGTACACAAATATTAGCTTGAAATTTTATTTTTTTTATTCCAATTTTCACTTTGATCTTTGATAAATCTGCCCCTAATTATACCCTGATGCTGCGAAAAGCCTGGATCAGAAAAACCTCCATTTCCAACCTGTTTATTGTTAGCATAATATATAAAATGTTATTGATCTAGATTTTGTCCAGAAACACGTGGAGGCATATTTATTGTAGGTCGAATTTTAGTGGTTTTAGAGGCTTATACAGTATCTGCTACTGGCAGACTGCCAGTATATGTGCAAGTACTAGTGATGGGCATTTGCGCGGTTTCGCTGAAAAATTAGCGAAATTCACAAAATGGCAAAAAATTTTCGAAACGACGCCGGCGTTCGTTTCTTTTTCGCCCCCGTGAATTTTAGCGGGCATTTCACAAATGTATTCACCAGCAGCTAATTACGCAAATTTGCCGCAAATAAATGCACCCATCACTAACAAGTACCCATTGTGCCTCGATATTAATAAAACATGTGGGTTTCTATTTAATAAGGGGTGTTTTAGAGTGTTACTAGCGAGGTACAGTGAATATAGTAATGACATGCTCTAGGGTTTTCATAAATCACCTTTGTGGGCTGATTGATTACATATCTCAAAAGTTGACCTTTATATAGTCTATACTGTTCTTCATGGAATTTCCTCCATCTTTGTAGTGCTGGTATTCTTGTGTCCTGCCACAAATACCTTACTCTCTTCCTGAAAGTATGGTCCTGTAGGACAAGCTGGACATCAATAATACCATTAGTGCAAATGGTATTGTATGTGAATCACGTGAACATGGCTCAGATCTACTCGGCATAATGATCTATCATTATAAATGTTATACTAAGCTCAGATTTTTTTTTCCTCACTTTTAAAAAAAGGAAAGAAAAAAACTATTGTGGTTATTTTGTACCTTTTAGTTCCAGGTTATATATTATCTAATATCCTTTATGTTAAAATAGAATCCATAAAAGTGGCGTATTCATTTTAATTTAATGTACAAAATATTGTTTTATGGTTTTCTTTAAAACACTTCATTAAAGACATTCTCATCCACTTTACATAAAAATGACTTGCATGTCCTCTCTTTCAGCTTCTTTCGGTAAGGATATCTGGACATTTATTGCACGACCGCTGGAGCCAAATTTATTATTCAGCAAGCTACTTAACAGAGTGCAATGATTAAATTATAGACTTTTGTCACACAAGAATCTACCTTGTCATTCATCTCTCTCCTTACTTTTTATTTTCTTTGTTCTCTTCAGTTTCTTCATTCAGATATATATATATATATATTTGAAACACAATGGTGCACCCTGTAAACCGCGTTGTTACCTGGGTGCCCTCAAGAAAATTATAAGTATTGTAGAAGATTGCAACACTCACAGGGGTTCTTTGTGCAGAAAACAAAAAAAACCTTTATTTGGCTCGACGTTTCGAACCTGAACGGGGTTCTTCGTCAGGAGTAAGCAACCGAATTGCATTTTATCCATTGTATATTCCAAATGGCCAGTAAGACCAGACAATAAAAATGCCCTAAATAAATTTACATCTGTTGTTAACTTCACATACTTTACATGAATAATTTGTATGGTTTAAAGGCGCAGTATACCACCTTGCTCAACAGGAGTTGGGCTTGTGCCAAAAATAAATTTTGCCTATTGTGTTACTCATTTAAAATTCTATTTGTTATTATTCTTACTGGATCTAGCAGGTCAACGAGGGAGATTGGAGCTGATGTTTGGTTTTTGAGAGGTAGATAATAAGATTACAAGTAAACAACCATATCACCAATATGATTAGGGTCTCCATTTACATGAGTTTCCAGAGCTACATTGCAGATGCATCAGGATGTTTCTAAAGACACATATTAGCCCCGATACTTCTCCATTCTATTAAATGGAGAAAGGATCTTGTTGACTTAAAGTTGACTGGTGGTGACAGCTACAGGTGAAACAGAAGGTTCCTAAAAAAAACCTTGGACCTCAGATTAATAATGGGGGTACTATGAACTGATTCCTGATCAGTGCACATTTATTAGAACATGCCCTAGGTTGAATGGCAATGGCTCTGAATGCAAGTCTCTAAATACCTAGCATGTGCACTGTATTTATATTCTAATTCATTGCATGATCTACCTCTAAGATATACAGAGCAACATAGTCCTATTCTAGGTCTATTTTCACAAGCATAGTATTAAGGTATAAAACCTCTTGTATCCTTGTCATCTAAGCAGCTCTGTTAAATTAGGTAGTGAATCAAATGTTATGTCAAGATTATATGCAAGATAACACAATTTGCCACAGAGAAAAGTGATTGGGTTGCTTAAATTGTGAAACAAGATAAAAGACGGGACCACTCAATGAAATGATTGTGTGCTGCAAATAGCATTTTCAGTAGCTTGCATTGTGTCTTGAAGGCTACAGAAAAAAATACTTCTTTTGTAATTGTATCATGGGAGATTTGGTGGGGGGGGGAGAAAAACTTGCCAGAAAGGCTCAGTTTCTAAACTTTTAAATAAAAGTGAATTAATGAGCAATGTCAATTGCTGTTAACAATTTACAAGCTGATTTGAAGCTTGCCTATGGACCACAGAGACATGGCACTGATTTATCAGGTTCTTCATGACACAGGTAGGGTATATCTTACCTTTTTTTAAAGCTTGCCTGGGGGGTGCACATTGGAGCTCTATAAGTGAAGTGCTATTCTAATCACATGCAATGTATTTGGCTACAAAGATGAATTGAAAAAGCTACAGGGAATGATTGTTCCAGCTACATGAATTATATAAATAAGGGATGCCCAACCTGCAACCCACCAGCTGTTGTTGAAGTACAGTCTCCAGCACTACCAGCTAAAATATAGGCAGCCATTTTTAGATAAAAATATCATGTACTAAATGTAAGATAACAGTTAAATTTGTTCTCTTTTATCCACAACTCAACATTTTCCTCATAATTCCAGCATAAATGCAGTCTTAGCAAATCAGAATAAACAACATTTTGCAATAGTTTGTGAACAAGGTACGTTCAAGCACAATTAGCACCTGCAACAAAGGCGTCTGGCTTTGCTGGGATTCGAGCCAGGGACTTTTAGGTGTCTGGCTCAGTGCCTTGACCATTGGGCCAGGTGAGCAGCCTACAGGGTTGCTAACTGTCTATTACCTGACCTTTGCAGCCCTAGCGCAACAGCAGCCTGATTGGTTTGCAGTCAGCCAATCAGGACTGACTCTGCTTAATTTAGGGCCAGCCCTCCTCACCCTCCTTGCCTGAGCATTGGTTCCTATACTAGCATTGTGGCTTCTCCCATAGCTAAAGATTCCTGCTCTAGCCTCCTTTTCTTGTCTTGCCTTGTCCTGCCTTGTCTTGCCTTACCCTGAACCTTGCCTCATTTAGCTTGCCTAGTTCTGACCTTGATCTGCCTTGCCTTCTCCTCCCGGTTCTGCTCCAGTCCTGCTTTAAACCTTGCCTTGCCTTTACCTACTCTGGGTTCCAGTCCTGCTTTGACCTTGACCTTGCCTTGCTTTAACCTTGCCTTAACCTTGCCCTGCCTTGTCTTCCTTGCTAACCTGAACCTTGCTCTATTCCTCACTTCGATCCTGACCTTGCATTGTTCTGCCTTGACATGACCTTGCACCTTGCCTTATCTTTCCTTCTCCTGTCTGAATCTCATATGCCTAGACTGATCCTTGGCTATTCAGTCCTCCTGCTATCCAGTACTCTCCTGCTATCCAGTCCTCTCCTGTCTCATCCAGTCTGCTTCTACCCTGACTCCTCTGCCTCATCTCCCTATTGCCCTCTTCATCCTGTCTAGTCCTGATCTTCACCCTCTCCGTCCTGCCCCGATATTCGCCTGCACCATCCTGTCTCGCTCTGCATTTGTTCCACTCTGACAGAATATGCCCTTGTCACCCTGGTCCTGCTCTTCCCTTGCTGTGTTTCCTTAAGCACATACAGCTCCTGCCTCAAGGACTCACTCTTCCCTCCACAATGCCCCCTCCCTAACCTTTGAAAAAAGGTCCATCAAAATGTACTTATACATGTAGCAAAGGGAGCCTCCTACTCCTAGTCAGGTAGAGGGCTAGAGGCCTCTCCATTAGCGATAAGTGAATTTGCCCCGCTTCACTGAAAAATTTGTGAAACACATTGAAAGTCAATAGGCAGCAACATTTTTTTCTACGTGGCAATTTGTTTCTGACTCCAAATGCAAAGTTAATGGGCGTTTTTTCTTGTTTCAGCGACAATTCTATTGAGGCGATTTTTTTGTCTCTGATTTTTTTTTTCATGTGGGATTTTTGCCACAGTTTCGTGAAAAAATTTGCAGTTGTTAAAGTGCGTCATTTTGTTAGGAATCCATGCCTGGCAAAAAAAATCACCCATCACTATTCTCTGTACTTAATGCTCTCCACTTTTGTGCAGCATAATTGTGGTTCATGCAATTAGGTCCAATGTGTGGTTAAAACATGCACAATTGCATTCAAAAAATTTTGTGAGAATTGAATCTTTTCCAGACCTGCATAGTATGCTACTAACACAGTCCTTTAGAGTGGAAACTCTGAAATTACAACAGGGTTCACACTTTTGCATATTTCATCAGACAGGCTGGGTGGGAGCAATGGCACTTGACACAAATACACATAAGTTGAAAGCACAATTTCACGAGTAAGCAAACTTAATGAGTTATATTAGTATGTGCATCAATTGCCACCACTTTGTTCTACCACACTTATGGGCCCATTTGTTGAACCAAAATTTTTAAGGTCGCGTTTTTTTGCTTCCAAAAATCCTAAAAAGTCACAGAAAAAAGTGTGACTTCTCCAGGATTTATTTTGCAACAAAACTGTGACAAATCCAGATATGAATATACTCTAAGACCTGTCGAAATCATGTAGAAGTCAATGGCAGATGTCCCTTTTACAAGTGGGAGATCTTTCTTTGAATCGTGGTTTTTTTTTCGCTGGCTTTTGTGCAACAGTACGAAAAAGTTGTAATTATTGTGCGAAAAAGTTGTGGGTTTTGTGACTTTTTATCTTTTAATAGATTTCATGACATTCATGGTTTTAGAGAAAGTGAGTTTAGTCGTGGTTTCAAAAACCTCTAAAACCACTATAATGAAATTGTTGATAAATAGGCCTCCACATGAGCCCTTTATGTACTGTATGCCCTTTTTAAGCTTGCAGTTCCATACATATTTTAGCTTCTAGCATTGTGCCCTAAATTAATATATAATCCCTTTCTTTAACCCCATATCTGCTCTCAATACCCTGCAGTTTCCACCTAAATGTGGGCACAGCTCAAGAGTATAAAAAATTACCTATAGTAAATAGTTCAACAGTAAATAATTGAAGCTGCTCAACATTTATTAAGCTCTGAATAACAACATCAAATCATTTTGCTGTGTTTTATTGTTCATTGAACTCTTTAGCAAAAATCTAAATAAAAAGGCCAATATTTATAATGATACAGCAAGAGGGAGACCATTATGTGCTCTGGAATTGTTCCTTACACTATACAAAATGAATTAGAGTGGCACTTTCACATTTCACAAATAGGAAAAAAAGGCAATTGGAATCTGAGAAGAAACAGTTCTTGTTAAATGAACGTTATCTACTTACAACTTGCTTTTCCTCTACATTGCTCCTCGATATTACAAATTGCATTGAAACTTTTGAGTACAATGTGAACATTTTACTTCTGCCGAGCACCAATAACCATTCTTTTAAGCCATTAACTAGTTTGTAGGCATTCTTTTGCAAGGCTTTTATCGTTCATAGGAATATTAAACTTTTCCTGTTATGTATCCTCTGAAAGAGAAAATCATCGCTTACCTGATATAAATGTAGGTATTTATTACATTTCAGATGGATTCTAATAGCTAGGGCAAATTTGGATACAGTTGCTTTACTGCATTTCTAACTGCACTTGAAAGGGAGACTGAGTGTGAAACAGCGGATCTATCCTTCAGATATTTCGTATTTTGGAAACACTGGTTTAAATCAACCTGTGACAAGAATGACTGCAAATTAGGCCGACCTGATATGAGTTAGAGTATTCAAAGCAAAGTTCCACTGAACGTATATCAAACAGCACTGAGTGTCATCTGTTGTTTTCAGATCTAATAGATCATAGAAAGCGGAGGCATAAGAATTGTGACATCAAAAAACATGTCCCCTTTTTTTGGGGGGGGGGGGAGAATGAGATGCAGGGAGAGAATCTTAGTTTGCCCTTTTTCTGTAAGACACCTAAACTATGACTGCCCTTGGGACTGAAGCACTATGCCGCTTCAGAGAAGAAAGAATTAGTGTTTCATTTTGCAAGACTGTCACACCCCACCATAATGAGCACTTAAAAGAGATGAATGTTCAAGGAATGAAAAGATTTATTTGAGATATTTAAATAATCTCTCCTGGCTATAACTAATGCATGTGGCATCTACAGCAATGTTTTCCGCAATTGGGAGCGACATTGAGAAAAAATATATATGTTTGTGAAATGTTGTGAACCTTCTAATGTATTTATTGGCAAGGAACAACGGGGAAAAAAAAATAACATTTTAGTGAACCTGAATGACCTATGAACCGTCAACTGGTTGGATTAAAAAATAGACATAAAAAAGTTAAAAGACTTATTTTTTGGAGATTCAGTGAAATTAATACTACAACACAGTTTAAATACTTTACAGTATCATAAAAATCCTTTTGCGAGAGTTATGGCGCAGTCTGTTACTATCAGCCATGAAGTACATTACAAAGGTAATGTGGTTTTAAGAAAGAACTACTGCAGAATGTATATTTTCATTATCAAAAACGTTAAGCCATTTATCCTGAGGAGTCAGAATAATCATTAATGGCTGGGAATTTATGGTGCCAGATCTTAAACTAATGTGAATGATTCCAGGTGTTACTAATGGCTTCACTGAAATGTGCCAGTATCTAAGACTTCTACTAAATCTGAGGTAATAGTCGAACACTTAATCTCGACAGATGAGTAGCAATTTAACTGACACATTGATTGGATTCTGTAGGCTTAAATGGCACACATTGTAAAGGTACGGTCAAACCGCAATCAAGAGGGTGACTTGTAAGTCATTTGCTTTTAAGGCGTATTACAGTATTTGTGTTGGAAAGGTTTTATTTAAACGGCATTTATAACATTTTGTATAACCCCGTGTATGCCAAATTAAATGACAAGGAGCTGCTGTTGGCTTCTATGGGGACTCCTTTGGCTCCCAACGGTGGATTGTTTGCATTAGGTGTATGTAAACTTTGTTTGCTTATTTGCCATTAACATTTTGTTTTCAACTCTCATATATGAACCAATGTTAAACTGAAGCCAACATGTATTTACAGGTATGGGATCCATTATTAAAATACCTGTTATCCAAAAAGCTCCGGATTATGGGAAGGCCATCCCCAATAGACTTCATTTTAATCAAATAATTCACGTTTTAAAAAATTATTTACTTTTATTCCCTAATAAAATCAGTATCCTGTACTTGATCATAACGAAGATATAATCAATTCTAACTGAAGGCAAAACAAACCTATTGAGTATATTTATTATTTAAATTAGTTTTTAGTAGACTTAAGGGTTGGAGACCCAATTTATGTAAATATCCCATTCCTGGAAAACTCTAGGTCCCAATCATTCTGCATAACAGGTCCCATACCTTTATTTGTTAAATTTTTTACATAGAAAACATAATCGATACCATGATACCATAATGTTACTTTTACAGACCTTTAAAATCCCTGGTATGTGTAGAAAGTGTTAAATAATATCCATCTCTACTCAAAAAACTCATGAAATAGAATTCCACTATAGGCTTGATGATGTCTCCATGATAATGTCTAGAAATTTACTAAAATGTCACATGTCGGTCTCTTGGGAATAGATTATTTTAATCACTCAAGAGTCTCCTTATGATCCTTATTTTAGGAGAATGGGAAGGGTTTATGGTTCAGCGACACTTGTATTTTATGGTACTTTCCATTCCAAAATATATTCAGTATAGGAATTTTGAAACCTGGAAACAATCTCACTGCTCCTAAGATTAGATATTTGCTGAAGATTATTTAATGCAGGTGCTAAATTGAACCAGTGCAGTTACCCATAGAAACCAATTAAATTTGATGGACTTTTCTTTTTTAGCCCAACTTAACTATCAATATTTGCTTTCATCATCTAATGTGTAGCATAAAGAACCATTGCTAAAAGCTTATTAGTAGTCATGGGTGACATTTTTTGCTTGGTTCCGCCGTGAAAAAATACCCAATGTAGATTCCAATATAAAAAGTCACAGCAAAAAAAAAGTTTGGGAAAAAGTTGCTGTGAACAAACCTCCTTCAACTTACATGTTGACCTTTTGGGCAAAGCGAGATTATTGACAAGAAGTTAAGATAAACAGGGCCGTTCCTGCTATGAGGCAAGGTGAGAAGCTGCCTCTGCTAACTTTAAGAGATGAATTTTTGTTTTTTTCAAATGCAAATACAGCTCTGCAAGTGTAGCGAGTGCAATAGAGCTCACTGCACTAGCGATGCGGCCACCCCTCGACAGACAATAGTAGTTTAATCATATCAAGTGTATTCCTTCATATTTAATTCTTTTTGTATAAGCAACAATTGATGACCTTAAAATCTTTGGAGCAGGCACTTAATAAAGGCAATCTTCCACCAGGCAGTTTTATCAGAATGAAAATAATTTACTGTGTCTACAGCCTTACGCCATTCGTTTTACAAATACTTAGGGGCAGATTTATCAACGGTTGAGGTGAAAAAATTCGAATTTAGAGCTATTTTTTGTGTACTTCAACTAGGGAATAGTCCAAATTCGATTCGAATTTGAAAAAAATTAGAAAACTTGAATATAAAAATTTATCATGTACTGTCTCTTTAAAAATTCGACTTGCTGTTGCTGTTTTAGCGTATAGGGGACCTCCGAGAACCTTTTTGGAGTCAATTGGTGGGCTTTGAAAAATGTAAGGTTTTTATTGGGAAAAACTTTGAATCGAATTTGATCGAATGCGCTATTCCTTCGATTTGTACGATTCAAATTCGGCTGAATACGGACCTATTTGATCGAGAATGGACCTATTCGACCGAAAAAAACGTAATTTCGGTTGGTCTTTTTGAATTCGAATTTAGAAAGTTTTTTCAAATTGAAATTCGACCCTTGATAAATATGCCCCTTAGTCATAGGCTAAAGAGTACCTTAATTGTGCCATTTTACTACTGAAAATATAATATTCAGTAAAAGTCAATTATTTTTTTGCAAAAAAAAAACTCTAAAGGTATAAAAGAAAATCTTAAAATCTATAATGTTTTCTCTACTGAAATGAAGAGAATGGGTGGTGGAACTGATGTAGATGTTGACAAGTTATTCTTTGTTACAATGAAAACTATGATATTTAGCCTAAAGGTATAAAACTGGATTCCAGAAATTCCAGTTAATTTCTAGCATCTACTTATTTAAAACTGTATTTTACCATCCTGTACCTCGGGAAATTAACTATGCATTGTAAGCTTCAATGGGCAGATGAAACTAAAAGTGGCAGATGAACTGGAATTCCAAATAACATCCAAGGACCCAGTTACATCAGCTGGTACTGATACTTGTGTTGATGTTAATGACATTAATTAACAACACTAATTATTAACACCCAATGATCCACTGAATTTCATGGAACATTTTATGGTGATACATAAAACTGAATTAATTTGCATCAGAATGACCCCTTATAAATAGTCCAAAGCATACTGCTATGTAAAATATGTAGAGTTATCAAAAAATAGTATTAGGACAAAATATGGACTGGTGCACATTTCTCCAATCCATATTCACCCGCACGGTCGCCTCCGAGGTGTTAGCCAGCCCCGCTTTTAGGTTATTAGGTCCTTCCATGACCTCCAGTGTATGAAGTGCTGTGGGTGCCGCCTCTCAGGAAGTCGGGTCACCGATGAAATGCATAAGGCAAAGCAAGGAACAAGCACCAGACTTCATCACCAGGTGCCCGGAAGGGAGACACGCGGCTGAAAAGCAACGCTGGTCGGAGCAGACTGCTGCAATGCGGGCGAATACGGACTGGGGAAATGTACAATGCGATTTACCTTGCTACAATTGTGAGTGTATTTTCAAAGTTTTTTATCACATAATTAAAAGGATTTACACTATATGCTGCTCCATTTCTTTAACCTACATTGTGGAATCAGATATGCTGACCTGATATGACACATTGATGGGCATAGATAAATATTGAACACTAGTGAGTATCAGTAACGTAACTAGAGGGTGGGGCGATTTTTGGACTGCATTTTAGTGCTCGCACCCCCTGCTCCCCCAGTAGTTCCGCCACTGGTGAGTATCCACCAGAACCACACAGGGTGTCCTGTAGTTAATATGCTTGCAAGCCACAAGAGTGCTGTGTATATGCGAATGTAATTAAAGAAATTTTCTTTCTTAGTGGGCTAAACAAATCCAGTAGGATTCTCAAATATACTACACTTTGCCTTATGCCTCATGTGCCAAAGTAGACAAGTAGTTGACAATTGTCTACATGATGCTAGTACAGAGGACACAACTGTTTATTGAAATTCTGCACATATTTTTTACACCAACCCACTGCTTAGCAATTTTTAATAAGTCCCAACATATATTTGTCCTTTATCACTAAGCATGTGCTATAAGGCCTAATATCCAGGAGGTGAACAGAAACTAACAACACTCAGCATTACTTTACTGTATGTAGTAGTTCCCAAACTGCTATGGTGCAAACCAATTTAAAGGGACTCTGAATACCAACTAGCATAACATTTGAGGGTTTAAGCTTAAATACTGATTTATATATATCTGTATCTATATGAGATTGTTTGGTACCACTTGTTATGAACTAAAGGAGACTTAAGGGGACCCAGCTAAATGTTGGGGCCTTTGCTCTTATGGGACAGCTGACAACCCAACCGAAACTAGGATCACTGGAAATATCTGGGTAGAATCTGTATTTGTTCATTTGGTAGTAGTATATCCTTTCACTCTAACAATACCAGAGAATTATGTTTTTTGTAAGGGTAATTAACTCCCATGTCTTTTACTCCTACCCTGTCTTTAACTTTATACTTTTCCTCTACAACAACTATGGCCCTCCCTGACTTTGTCCTTGGGGATTCCACAGCAGCAGCATCTACATGGTACTTTAGCCTTCCACTGCATGTGTCAGACGCATTGTCACTTCCTCCTCTAGATCTGAGTGCCGCCACCATTGCTTGTCTGTACATTTCTTTGTTGGATATAACATTGGGACAGAACACACCCAGGATTTTTAGCAAGCAAGCCATTTGATAAACACTTGGAGGCTGTTGGTAAACTCGGAGGTGACCTTCTAGGCTTTGCAGCCATATAGGAGTGTGGCCTTGAAGTTTATCCTAAAAATCTTGAGTTTGGTCTACAAGTTTTTTTTTACTATGAGTAGAGCTATATGAAGGCTACATATCTGTATACATGCTTTAAGTATCGCAGCACATTTTAGCATTTCAGATTTAGGGGCCCATTTACTTAACTCGAGTGAAAAAAAAACTTCGAATTTCGAATGATTTTTTTGGCTACTTCGATTGTCAAAGTACTGTCTCTTTAAAAAAAACTCCAACCTCTACTTCGCCACCTAAAACCTACTGAAGTGCCATGTTAGCCTATGGGGAAGGTCCCCATAGGATTTCAATGTTTTTTAGATCAAAGAAAAATCATTCGATCGATGGATTAAAATCTTTCGAATCGAACGATCAAACTATTTGCGCTAAATCCTTCGACTTCTATATTCGAAGTCGAAGGATTTACATTTGTCGGTCGAATATCGAGGGTTAATTAACTCTCGATATTCGGCCCTATGTAAATCTGCCCCTTAGTGATGGGCAAGTAAATTTGTCTGGCGCGAATTTGTGAATATTTTCCATGTTTCGCTGCCGGCAAATAAATTCACGAAACTGGCGAAAATTTGCGTCAAAAAACTTTCATCTTGCATCAGAATAGTCGCACGCATACAAAATTGTTGCGCGTCAAAATTATTCAGATGCCCATTGACTTTTATGCATTTGGACAAAGTATAATATAAAAATTGATGTGTGTTCAAATAGTTTTGACTCCCATTGACTTCAATGCATTTTGCAAAGTTTTCTCCGGGACAAATAACTACTCTAATAATAATTACTAATAATTATTTAATGAACTCATAATTACAATTTGTTTTTTCCAGCTGATTACACCTCTTGCAGAATCGCATGCAGAACTGTATTGTCTTGACAGTTCATGTCCCTCCTTCAGTGCCATTTCATCCCCAATAGATAAACCCCTGCATGAAAAAATAAAAAAAGCTTGCAAGGTAATATTTTCTTTTTTCTTTAAGGAAATAAAAGGGCAGGATTCTTTCTATGGGGTACATCTCAGCTGGTGTCTACCTGCAGCAAAATGCTCCTTTTTGTATAACCAAGTAACACATAAAAACAGAACTAAATACTTTTATTTGGCCAATCTGACTGCTATGTTTTATAACCACCTGTGTAGTCATTACCACTTCAGATAAAGAACATGTTGGTGTTTTCATCTGAATTGGACAGATTATCTCTTGAGATTAACGGCTCTGCAGAGTCTGCAATAAAAGGAACACCTGATATTCTGCCGGTGGATCTGTAAATTCAGCACAGTAGTTGCATTTATATTTTATTGGCAAACTGATATCTTCCCACACTGTGCACTTCAGTAAACATATCAATATTTATTTACACCATGCAAGAATTCTTCAGTGTCCCCTGACCGTTCCTTCTCATTATCAGTATTCTAATGTCTTTGAATCTTGTCATCTTGTCTCTGGCGTTTAAAATGGTATAATGGTGTATCACTGTTAAATGTCACAAATGCTGAAGGGATGTCAGCAGAGAACAGAGTGGAGGTCTGGAATTCAAATAAAAAGAAGAAGGAAAGGAAACCTTGATCTTTATCTTGGACAATGTGCTGCAAGATTCCTAACCAACTTCAAGCATGTTCATTGTAAAAAGAGGTTCTTTAAAGAAGGCAGTGGGCTGCCTTAAATATAAAGACTGTAAACCTGGAGACATTACATCCTCAGGGCACCGGAAATGTTGATATTAGGAGGGGAAGATGTTTTAAATCCAAGTATAAGAATAGTATATCTCAAGCAATACTTACTTTAAATGATGTCTCTTAACCAACACCAATAAAACTACTATGGTAGTATAACTATAATTACATGATATAGAATGTATAAATGATTCATCAAATGAACCATAGTTCCCGTGCTGCAAACAATTCACTCATGCTGCGAGTTACATACAGATATAACCTACCAAGCTGATTCCAACAGAGAATTTTACATAAATAACAGCAAAAAATATATGAAGTATTAATAACTAAATGAATATGAGGTATTGTAAATAAATCTCAAATCAAAATAATCTCATTGGGTTTATTAAGCATGCACTACAATTTTAGAGCTTCTAAACTTCCAATGTAACATTTTTGTGGTTGAATTGATATAATATCATTTAATAACTATAATAATAAAAATAATTATTATTATGATTATTACCGGTATCAAAGTATGAGAAAAAGTGTAACTGCATAATCACACTATCCCTTCTCTGTATATTGGCATTCATGTCTTTAATGAAATAGTGTCTAGTGTAAGAATTTTAAACTGATTGTGATGATAGATGATTCCATATTGGTTGATTCAACCTCAGTTGTCAGTTTGCCCCTAATCATCACCATCTGTCCAGCAAAATTGAACTATTCTTCTAAGGAATTGATCATTTGACATTAGGAAACTGTTTCTCTTCTAATAAATATTTCCCTAAAAATCAATGCAAGTATCTTGCAGTTATACAGTAAGTTATCTAAGAAACATGACAATAATTATGTTTTATTTGTTCATTTTGCATTATTGTATTATTTTATTTTAACTGAAACTTCTTCAGTGCAGCAATCCATAACAGCCAATCATTAACTAGTTTTGAGCAGACTATTGCAGGCTGAATATTGAAAGAAAATATCTGATTGGTTGCTATCGGTTGTTCCACTAAGGTACATTTAACCAGTGTTAATTAATCAGCCCTAGTGACTCTTGCAACAAGAGAGCAAAAGTTGTTTCGTAACAACTGCAAATGCGGCAAAAGTCACGGAAATTGCCGAAGTGCCCGAAGAAGACACGAAGATTACCGAAGACAAGAAGATGGCGCCCGTCAACGCCGATGCCCTGAATCTGCACCGAGGGGTAAGTAAAAAGTTTGGGGCATTTACCAAAGGTACCACCTAGGCTGGGGGGGGGGAGCAGGAAGGGCAGTCTATGTAGGGTAGGGGAGTAGGGGTTTTTATTAGCAAGTATTGTGGACTGCTAATCAAATACATTTGAGGCATATCTTTTGGTCAGGATGTCATTTCGATCTTCTTTGCCCATATTCATGCTGAAAAATAATAATGCACCAAGTTTTAAAGCAAACATACATTCCTTTGAAGTTTAGGAATCAAACTATTTTGGGTATTACATTGAGTTTCTGTGTGTCAAAAAAGGGGGCCAGATTAAACTTTTCTTTGACCCACTCCACTGGAGCACATGTGGAATGAAGAGATAAGTCATTTCAACTGATCTTGGCCAAAGATTGAAACTATGTGGCACTGTACTTTGTCTTTCAGAGCATTAAAAAAATAAACATGCTGACCTTTTCATTAGTGTGTGTCATTTTAGGCAATGCTTTAAAATACAGTATCATGTGAAGGCATTTTTCAATTCCTGTCAATATGCTGTGGTTACTCCTCAGGAAGAGTCTGATAATAACCTGCAATTAAAAAGCAATTTTCTTTTATAGCTAGCTACATAATTTACACTCTTTATTCTTGAGAATTACCATATTACTAATAGGAGACCCTCCTTCCAAATACCTTGATCAACCAATACATTTCTAGAAGGACACTTCTATTTGCTATGAAATAAATTGTCAGTGTTCTTGAGCACCTCACTGTTCATGCAAACATGAATTTTCTCTAAATGTATATCTATCTATCTATCTATCTATCTATCTATCTATCTATCTATCTATCTATCTATCTATCTATCTATCTATATACATATTTATATATATATATCTATATATCTATATATATATATATATATATATATATATATATATATATCTATATATATATATATATCTATATATATATCTATATATATATATATATATATATATATATATATATATATACAGGTACAGGTTCCGTTATCCAGAAAGCCATTGTCCATAAAGCTCTGGATTACTGGAAGAACATCTCCCATAGACTTTATTGTATTGCAATAATTGACATAATAAAACAGTACATTGTACTTGATCCTAAGTAATGTATAATTAAACCTTATTGGAGACAAAACAATCCTATTGGGTTTGCTTAATGTTTAAATTATTATATATGTGTGTGTATTATCCCACAGTACCAGCACTCAAAACAAGGTTATACCAGCGGTGCACGAACAAACAGTGTATAAATGGTATAAGGAGGATCAGCACACACTGTCTTGTTGGTGAAGAAAGTTTACTTTTATTGTGAACAAAATTACATCTCAATCGGACAGTGTGTGCTGATCCTATATATCTATATCTATATATATATATATATATATATATATATATATATATATATATATATATATCATATCTATCTATCTATCTATCTATCTATCTATCTATCTATCTATCTATCTATCTATCTATCTATATATATATATATATATATATATATATATTTATATATATATATTTTTATATATATATATATATATATATATATATATATATATATACTAAACAAGTTAGCCCCAGCACTCTCAATATATAACCCCCTGAAAAAATATTCTTGCACAACTGAACTGTAACTTTCTTAAAAAAGGACACTTTTAGTTACAAAGTTTGTACAATGCATGCATAAGCTGACGCGCCCCATCAAGGCAGTTTCCATGCGTCAGTCCTATCCTAATTGAAAAAATAAAGTGTTATCTTTGGGGGGAGAAAGACCATACCTGCTTTTTTCTTTATTTAGCATGATCTCTTTCAAAGACACCATTGGGCGGGGGTTGGGAGAGCGAGCATTTAAGAAGAGATTTTAAAAATATAACGTTTTTTAAAGCTGAAATGCCGCTCCTCACCCTATGTGTATGTGTGGCTTCTTTATTAGAGATGTCTAATACCTTAGCATGAGGGAACTCGATTATAGGAGTTATTTAGTAACAGGTACACATTTTCTCCAGCTTTAGCAACCAAGAGGAACTAACATAGGGCATTTACTGGCCTGCTGTTTTAAAGCAAACAAGTGGTTGCAATGGGTTACTAGATCTGGAGTAACCAGATAGTGAATGTTATTACAGTATACAAGCCACGAATACACTCACACATCTGTTAATTCAGGGCCACTTAAGTAAGACAGGTAGTAGTTCATTTGGAAAAACCCCAATTTAATACATAGGGGGTTATTCAAATCCAGAAAACATGAAAAATTTGAGTTTTATTTAACAATAAAAGCTTTTTTTTAATAATAAATAAGCTACAATCATGGATTCTAGTTTGGTCTGACCTTTTTGATTAAAATAATCAGAAAAAAAAATCTAATTTTGATAAATAAAGCCTATGGTGTTGGTTTATAATCAGGGATTTGTGTATTGAAAACTGTAGGGCAATTGACAGCTGCTTTGGCATGAGTCTCAGATCAATGCTAATACTGGCAAGATAATTTGTAAACTGCTTTCATATGACATTCAGGAACAATGTTTAGAGTCATGCAATGCATTTCATGACCAGATCCACTTGGCATACAGTTTGTAATGTGATCTGCAAACAGATTTATATCATTAAAATTTGCTTTTCAATTTGCAATCTGTGAAACTCTTATCATTTAGGGGCCGATTCACTATGGGTCGAATATCGAGGGTTAATTAACCCTCGATATTCGACTAGGAACTAAAATCGTTCGACTTCGAATATCGAAGTCGAATGATTTAGCGCAAATCCTGCGATCGATCGATCGAAGGATTTTTCATTCGATCGAACGATTAAATCCTTCGAATCGAACGATTCGAAGGATTTTAATCCAACGATCGAAGGAAAATCCTTCGATCAAAAAATCCCAGGCAAGCCTATGGGGACCTTCCCCATAGGCTAACATTGACTTTGGTAGCTTTTAGCTGCCGAAGTAGGGGGTCGAAGTTTTTCTTAAAGAGACAGTACTTCGATTTTTAGTTCGAATCGTTCGATTTTCGTAGTCGAAGGTCAAAGTAGCCCAAAAAAACTTCGAAATTCGAAGTTTTTTTAATTCAAACCCTTCACTTGAATTTAGTGAATCGGCCCCTGTATATGTCACCAGACAAAATAGCTGCTGTTTATTAAATTTTTTTGCGGAAAAACTCGAACTTATTTTAAACATTTCAAATGACTGCCCATTGATTGCTATTAACTGTCCATATAGTCTTAAAAAACAGACTAAATACATTTTCTACACTTTAAGTACTGCCAGTCATTTGTGAATGGCATGAAAACATGAAGGTCATGAAGGCCCCGGGGGTTTTGTAAACTTCATGTTTATAAAGCTCATATTTGTGTACTGTTCTTAAAAGTACAGTATCTGTTAAAATCCGACCAATAAATGATTCTCTGCCAAATACTTTATATCCAAACAGTCTCTGTGTAGGGTTTTAACCGTACAAAAAAATATGAAACTGTTTCTGCCCGTGAGTATGTCAATAACAATGTGGTGGTAATTACCCACAGCATGTCTTTACTTTTTAACTTATCATACAATAAGAAACAGCTGGCAGCCAACACATGGAAACCCATACTACTGCAAATGACTCCAAATCAGCAACTGTGTATTTTCCTCTCACACACTGTAAAGTGTTTTAGCTCCAAACTCAAGGTTCCCATTCCATTTTATACAGGTTCTACAAAACAAAACAGCAAGCTTGTATTGTGCAAATTCGTCAACTACAGAACTGTAAAAACACAATAAACCAGAACATAACCAGTAGTGACTTGGAGGCAAGATTTTTTTGAGCACCAAATGTAAAATACATTTTTTTTTAGTGCTGTTGATTGAGGGTAGAAGCACATACTGGGTAAGCTTTAGTTGAGGGCAAGGGATATTTTTTGAATTTTAATCATTGATTGACTTTTTTTAAATAGGATTTTGGGGCTTTTATATTTAAAAAAACAATTTTCAAAATAATTTCTTAGTATTGTTTTCTGCTTTACATTTTGGGGCCGATTCACAAAGGGTTGAATATCGAGGGTTAATTAACCCTCGGTATTCGACTGGGAATTAAAATCCTTCGACTTCGAATATCGAAGTCGAAGGATTTTAGCACAAATAGTGCGATCGAACGATCAAAGGATTATTCCTTCGATCGAACGATAAAATCCTTCGAATCGAACGATTCGAAGGATTTTAATCCAACGATCGAATGAATATCCTTCGATCAAAAAAAGTTAGCCAAGCCTATGGGGACCTTCCCCATAGGCTAACATTGAGTTCGGTAGCTTTTAGATGGCGAACTAGGGGGTCGAAGTTTTTTCTTAAAGAGACAGTACTTCGACTATCGAATGGTCGAACGATTTTTAGTTCGAATAGTTCGATTCGAAGTCGTAGTCGTAGTCGAAGGTCGTAGTAGCCCATTCGATGGTTGAAGTAGCCCAAAAAACGAAATTCTACGTTTTTTTACTTCGAATCCTTCACTCGAAGTTAGTGAATAGGCCCCTAAATGAAAGAAAGTTTATGAATTAGCTATATGAAAACTTCATGTTGATGACCAGAATTGAGTCTGTATTTTCTGGTCTCTAACAACCTGAAAGGCTTTAAATAATAACTACAGATCTCTTAATATCTGTAGACCCTACTGAAGTGCTTGGGGGTCCTTATTTTAATCTGGCTGGAACCTGTCCTTGTATTTACATTAAGGGACAGATTTATCAAGGGTCAAAGTAAAAATTTGAATTAAAAAAATTCAAATCTTAAGCTATTTTTTTACTTCGACTATCAAATAGGGTAAAAATCTATTCACATTTAAAAAAAATTAGACTATTTGAATATTAAAATTTATCATGTACTGTCGCTTTAAAACTTCGACCATTCGCTATCTAAAACCTGCCGAATTGCAGTTTTAGGCTATGTGGGACCTCCTAGAACCTATTTGTAGTCAGTTGGTGGACTTTGAGAAAGCAAAGGTTATTTTTGAAAATACTTTGAATTGAATTCAATCGAATAAGATGTTACTTCGATTCGAACGATCAAAGTAACATCTATTCACCCGCAAAGAAAAACTTCAATTTTTTTAATCAATTTCAGTTGGTCTTTGTTTTCTTCGAATTTTAAAGTTATGGGAATTCAAAAAAACTCCCATTACTTCGAAATTCGACCATTGATAAATGTGCCCCTAAATCTCTGTTGGGTAACACTTACAATATGCCTTTCCATTTTTCTGTTTGCTCCTGTCCATGACCTGAACATGTTCCTAACCTTTATGTTTTCTCTTGTTCTTGAACTGAATCATTTCCCATGCTTCCATCTGATTGTCAATACCCCCTACAGCTCCTGGAAGTTTACTTAGCCATTGAATACTTAAAGGCACACAAATATTGAAAGATCAAACATAACAGAAAAGTTATCTTGAGGAGTATGTAAAAAAGGTAACGTTAAGGAGCATTTTGCTGAACAAGACCCTGATAGTTACAAACTGGAATATGTTTTCCATTCCTAGACCGTTGGAATGAGCATATGCTGACAATCCTATTTAAAAGCTTCTGCTATTAACTAACAGAAATAGTCATGGGAGTTGAATACTCCTACAGCAATTCAGCACTAACATACTCCTTCCTCTGGTGACAACACATATAATGGATTCAATGTTTCCACTAAAACTACTGTAGTATTTATTATTTGGAATATTTATAAAATTCTAACCTAAGAATTTGCTGAGGGTTGGATTTTTTGCAGAGAAAAAAAATTTGCAGAGAAAAAATGCCCATTCAATCCAATGCATGAGGAAAAAATACCCATCGACTTTAATGCATTTAGTGAGTGAGTGAGAAAAGAATTGCCATGCCATGGGGCCAAATTCACTAAAGGGCAAAGTGGCTAGCGCAAATTCGTCAGCGTGACGTCATTTAGTTACTTTGACGATTTACTAACGGGCGCTGGCGTAAATTCACTAGCAAAGTGGACCTACTCTAGCGCTACTTCGCACCCTTACGCCAGGCATAGTTGCGCTATGGCAAATGGACATAACTACGCTAATTCACTAACTTGCGCATTTTACTGAATGTTACCTCTTGCGCCAGACTTGCCTTTGCCACCTCAGACCAGGCGAAGTGCAATAGAGTAGATAGGGCTTGCTTCAAAAAAACGCTGGCGTCTTTTCCTTTTTTAAGGGTGATAGGCTGAAAAAGATCGAATTTTTTTTTGGGGTATCCTCTTTCCCCCCTACATTTCCTAACATATGGCACCTAAACTATACAGTGGGCACATGTATAGGGCAATATAACAACTCTATTTTATTTTATGAAGCTTTCCCAGGCTTGTGTAGTGTAATATATTTGGTGCTACATATACGTCCATTGTACTTTAACTTGGCGCCGTATGCAAATTAGGCACCGCTAGCGTAACTTCGCTTTGCTTGATGAATTAACGCTAGTGCAACTTCGCCACCGTTCGCCTCCCTGAGTGCAACTTCGCATTTTAGTGAATTTACGTAGCGCTGGCGATACTACACCTGGAAAAAGTGTGGCGAAGTGTGGCGAAGCTGACGCTGGCGCAACTTCGGATCTTAGTGAATTTGCCCCATGGACTCTAATATATTTTGCTACAAAAAGATTGCCACAATGAAAAAGACGCCAGTAGACTTTAATTAATTTTTTTCTCATCTATCTATGTTTCGTAAATTTTTCAGCAGTTTTGCAAATTTTTCTGCAAAGTAAAATTGGGAAAATTCACTCATTGCTATTTGTCAGTAGTATGTAGTAAATAAAAATGAAAACAATGGCAATCCAACACCTTTTGCTTGAGGCACTTGATACATTATAGTTAGTGTTCTTACAAAGTACCAACAGGGTGTCTCTACCTAACTTACTGAAACACATATATAGGTATATGATATATCATCCAGAATGCTTATTACCTGGATCTTTCTATAATTTCAATCACCATGTCTCAAGTTTGCTAAAAAATCATTTTAACCCAGTATGTTTTGCCACCAGTAGGAATACATGCAGCTTAGTTTGAATCAAGTACAAGGTACTGTGTTATTATAACAGAGAAAAGGAAATTTTTCAATTATTTGCTTAAAATAGACTCTACGGGAGATGACCAACTGGTAATTTGGAGCTTTCTGAACAATGGGTTTCCAGATAAGGGATCCCATGCCTGTTTATGGAGATATAATGAAATACAATTTCACAGACATCAAAAACAAAAATCAGTGTAGGCTCCCAAACTACCTAGGAATTTTTTTTTTAAACTTCTAAAGGAAGAAAAATACAAGAGAATGTTGTAGAACAGGGAATATATGTACACATGGACACCTACATTCAATACTATATAACATAAGTATCTACATAAGTAAGCTTTTCTGAAAGTTTAATAGGATCTCTTAGGGGCAGATTTACTAAATTCGAGTGAAGGGTTCGAATTAAAAAAACTTCGAATTTCGAAGTGTTTTTTGGGCTACTTCGACCATCGAATGGGCTACTTCGACCTTCGACTACGACTATCGAACGATTCGAACTAAAAATCGTTCGACTATTCGACCATTCGATAGTCGAAGTACTGTCTCTTTAAAAAAAACTTCGACCCGCTAGTTCGGCAGATAAAAGCTACCGAACACAATGTTAGCCTATGGGGAAGGTCCCCATAGGCTTGCCCAAGTTTTTTTGATCGAAGGATATTCATTCGATCGTTGGATTAAAATCCTTCGAATCGTTCGATTCGAAGGATTTAATCGTTCGTTCAAATGAATAATCCTTCGATCGTTCGATCGAATTTGCTGCGTTAAATCCTTCGACTTCGATATTCGAAGTCGAAGGATTTCAATTCCTAGTCGAATATCGAGGGTTAATTAACCCTCGATATTCGACCCATAGTAAATCTGCCCCTTAATGTTAGCATCATTTTTCTTGCAGTTGCTAACCATTTCCCCAAGAAACATTCTGCGCGGGAGCTCTTCTCCATACTTATGCGATGGCACTTATACAACACTGATAGATTTTTTCATAATTGATTGTAAAAGTTGTGACAAGCAATTTATATTTTATAAGTCTACAGGTATTGCTGAGGTATGTTTAGCCCTTTAACAGGATTAGAAAGCTATAACAGCTTCCTATGACAACCGCCAGGAGTTATAGCTTACAGATGAGTGAGGCTCATTAGGTCACTCAGTAAGAGGCCACCTTTTGCATATCATCTCAGTCAGCAGGCTTAACAATCCTGCGCAGATGACTTTACCATAATACTAAAATCCGTCCAAAGTTATAGATGCATTTATTATCCATCAGGAACCCTATGCAACCATAGTAACTCATTCTGTGATTTCTTTAAATTCAACATGAATTTAAGGCATAATGTTTAGCAAATTACATTTGAACTTATTACTTTTTACAATATAAATCCCTTTGTTTTTAATGAAAACAACCGTATTCAGATATTACTAATCTAGAATAGTAAATGAGAGTATGGATGTGCAAATATTTTCTTTATTTGACAACACATCAAAGACAATTTTTTTAATTTATTTTGTTTTAATGCAATTTAAAATAAATAAATATATATATATATATATATATATATATATATATATATATATATTGTATATATTAAACTTACCTCAGTTAAAAAAGTTATTTTGTACTGTATATCAGTATAAAAGGATCTTTTTTAATTATTACAAAATCTTGGCAAATGTGGCAGATATTGAGGTTGTTCTTGTTATCAAACAATTTAGAAAAAACATGTCCAGGAGGTTAATGTCAACACACTTTCTTTAACACTTATCTTACAGGAACCTCTCAGCTGAAAGAACAAAAAAAAAACCCTAAATGGTTTATTTACAAATTAGTCTTGTTTGAAAATAAAATAATAAAGCTAAAAACATAGGGGCAAATTCATAAAAGGGCAACTTTTCACCCTAAGCGCCACTTCACCAGGTGCAAATTTGCTACCACTCCCCTAATTCACTAAAATGCAAAGTTGCCGAACACTGGTGAAGTTTCACTAGTGTTGATTCGTCAGCGTGAGCATTTCATAGCGAAATTTTGATAACGTTTGTTTCTGCTTATCGAAACTTTGTTGGTACACACACTTAGGTCAATTTGAATAGGGTGGGTACATACAGGTCATAGCTATGTCTTTGTTAGAGATGTTGGTGCAAATGCTTGAAGTGGCCACTTATTATTACAAATGTCCAAGGAAGCAAAATAAAGGCAGAAGAGATCCTCTATTGTCCTATACATAAGCCCACCCTAAAACAAATGTGGCATGCCCCTAAAATGGTTGCAAAAAATATTATAACAGAAATTTTTAACAGTTACAACTTTTGAAGACAATCCCACTTTAAAATATGAAAAAAAGCCAGTGTTTTCTGCATACAGGATATGATGTCACTGACATAAGATTCAGGAGGATGTAGCTTCATCTTACCAGTTACCCAAGGCCAAAGCTGGTGAAGGAAACTCTGGCAAAATGGAAAATTCGTACTTTAGTGAATTTTGAAGTAGGAACAGGAAATTCAACTGCAATTGTCTAAACCAGGAGAAATATATATTTCTCAATCTTTCTATGGGAGAAGAGACTGCCAATCATAGTTAAATCAAAGATCCTTAGTACAAGTGATCATAAAGCAATGTTAAGGGTAAGATGTTTACAAGGAATGTTTCATAGGCAATCACATTAAATAATTAAATAAAGCCAATATATACAAGAGAACGGCCAGTAATTGAGTGCTATGTCTTTCACTTTCACTGGGCGTCCCACGTGCCATCTCCCACTTTACTTTGGTTATGGAACTAATCATGTGTTCCACTGGACTGGCAATGCTCATGGAGGTTCCATTATTGTGCACAAATTATGTTTCACCATTAGGCTGAGAAGCATGCCAGGAGAAGAGTCATTGTGTAGAGAGAACATCATAAGCACTCTATACTGTTATGTTCCTAGTGTGCCAGTCTTGTTTCTGAAGTTCTTATAATGGGCAGGTCCAGAAGTACTGATGGTATAGCAGTATCATACAGCAGTCAATAGATCTCAAGAAACACACTCAAGAATATCTTCAAATAAAAAGGGACAGGTAGTTTGCATGGCCTATTAGGCATGAGTTTTAGATGGCCACGTTATGTATTCATTTATAACAAAGATCAAGGCTCACTTAAACTTACTGGTGTAAGTTTTAAATGAGTTTTCAGCATCAGCAAAGAAAGGGTTTACCAAAATGGAAAAAATATATATGTATATGAATAACAAGAACAAAACTTGGTAAACTTTACAATGTTGCCATTTATAGTTTGACAAACTGAATAACTTTATTTCTTATACTTAGGGAAATATTGCTCTGTATTCTAGTATTTTGCATTGGTGTCTGTTCTCTGACTTGCCTCCATAGGGATCCAAAAACCTTAAGTTTTCTTTGGCTTCTGTTCTCTATTGTACTTTGTTGGATTCACTGAAATCAGTTAACGTCCTAAGTAATTCATCATGGCAAAGAGTTTTCAGCTTATTCTCATAATTATTGCAATATTTATTTGCTCTGCACAGGGAATCCAGGGAAATAAACCCATAATAGTGTTTTTTTTCTTCTGCTTAAGTTTTACACCAGTATTTGCTGTTGTTTTTATTTAAATGTAAGGAGAAAAATAAAATGTAATTGGATCTTCTAATCTAGGGTAACCAATGACATAGTCTGATAATGAGATTGATCGATAAATATATATTATTGATGGATGGACAGATAGATAGATCAAATACATGTTGATTTATTTAGTAATTCTGCATTTAAAATCATATTGAATGGATCTGCAGTGTTTCCAAGACTTGGGTTCAACTGTTTCAATTGCTGGTTGGGACTACTTTTTTAGTATCCACTTGAATGTTATTATTATTCTGGGGTTTGAACCAGGGACCTCCCGGTTGTTGGCTGCTCTCCCTGATCACTAGCCTATGTAAGAATGCTCATTTCCCTTCTGCCTGTTTCCCTGGTTTCATTACATCACTCCAGCTGTCTTATTGGTTGGGTTGGTCAGTCAATCAGGGCTGACTCTTCCCTATATAAGCTAAACCTTTTCCTGATCCTTCAACTGCCCCTTATTTCTCCACTCTGTCCAGTCACTGGTTCTCCAGCTGCTTTGTTCCAGTCCTCTTCTCTTCTGCCTCTATGTCCCTATCCTTCCTGACCTTGATACTTCACCTACGTCACCCTGTTCTTGATCCTTCTTGATCCCTTCTTGTATCTTGTGAGCATAATCAGTCCTTGCCTGAAGGACTCATCTTCCATACAATCCCTTACCCTTATTTATTTAAAATAATTTAGGTTATATTCCCCATGTATTTGACACCAATTAATCCATTGTAACAGTGAATTGCCAACATTGCACTTATATTACTAGCAGTACAATTTGAGTAATGGTGTTCTGTGATCACACCATGATGCATGTTCAGTGTAAACACATGGCATGGCATAAAGGACACCGGAAATATCACAGGCACTTGAAGGGAATAAGTAGTTCAAAAAGTGCACATAGCACTTACCAGTACATTAAGGGGCCTATTTATTAAACCTCGATTTTTTATTGTCAAATCCGAAAATACTCCAGCTAAAACCTGTCAAGGTCATGAAGAAGTCAATGGCAGATGTACCTGAAGATGTTTCTTGAAAAAATCAGGTGGTTTTGGACGACAACTCGAAAAAATCGACCGATTCGGGAGTCAAATTCTTAAAATGTATCTAGACTTTTCCCTCCCTGACTTTTTTGAGCTGATTTTTTTTAAATTTGTGGATGGGAGTTAGGTCGTCTTTGTTTAAAAAAAAAAAAAAATTATATACATTTAAGTAAATACAGCTTAGTGATTCAGTGAACTCTTCCTGTAATCAGATGGAAGTAGCCTGTTATTCTTCCACTCATCTCAGTTTCCCCAGAAGTATTAGTTTTGACAAGCAGGTACTGGGATTTAAATAAGGGATGACTAAATATGTACCTTTTCAGAATCAATTGTGTGGATGGACAACTAAGTCTAGTCTCGTGAGGAAACACGTTTTCATATATAAAAAACACTTCGATTGAGCTTTCAGATGTCTTTACTAATACTCTTCGTGCAACAATAGAAATGAGACAATTGGCTTAAATGATATGTATTTATGTAAAACCGACACAGCCATTAAAGACTATTATTAGACTGTTAACTATGCCCTTTCACAGTCAATAACAACAAATATGACACAAGTTTGGATAGCAAAGATTAGCAATCTATCAAAAAGTCCACAATGTGCATATGATGATTTGGAGAATTTGAAAATTTAATAACTTGGTTGTTTTGGCTGTTGCTTGTTGTTTAAGACACGTTTCTGAAAACCCTTAAACTTTCATGAACCAAATGTTGGGGTTGACCAGTCTATTGTATATCTATAAGCAGACATGCATTCTATCATAAAGCAAAAAACATGAGCACATGAGACTTTCCAAACATGTTTGGTGAAGGCTAAGATAAACCTTCCATTGCACACTGTTTTTGTCAAACCTTCTGCTGAAGAACATGTTTAAACACACCATAACTAAATTATGTGTGCAGTACAAATACTGGGAATAAGCCTACACTACTTTGAAGTATGTTGTATATGGAAAAGTGTAATACAATGTTTATTGAAGGAGATCAAGGTTTCAGTGGTGCAGTGCTTATGAAGTTAAATGTATTGCACGTTAGAGTAGGAGGAGCATTGGTTATAGTGTAGCAGTATTGGATATGACAGTTTTATTGTGGGCTGCCATTTTCAACACGGTGGTTGGATTCACTTTATAGTTCATATTATACAGCTATTCACTAAGTTCCTACCCCTTAAAGCAGATACTATATTTGGTTATTTGATACACAGTTAGAGCCAATGAATTTGCCACATGGAAATGGTTTCTCAAAAGTTAATTGCAGTGTCTAGTACCCCCATTCCACAGTCAAAAGGGAAGGGGAGCAGTAATACATTTAATACAGATAACATCTGTTACCTACATGATAAATACAATTTCCTACTGTACATAAAATCATTTGACCCTCCAGAAGCTTTAGCATGGCAAGGTAATGCGATCTGCGTTCAAACTGCACACTTTTGTAGGAGGAAGAGAAAGTTGCCACTAATTCAAGGCTTACATTCCAGTGCAAACAGACAATTCTTTCAGATGTTCTTTCTTTCCTGTTTCTTGTTTCTTCGCTCAGACCTCATCTGGCTACAATGAAAAATGACGTGATGCCATTTTTTATTCTGTACTTGACACTGTTATGGAAGTTAATGTGGTTTATTGATTCCAAAAGAGGTCAAGAAAATAGGAACAGAGATATTTTGGACGGCGTCCAGGAAAAACTTTAAACTTGGACCATGCACATCCAGAAAAACAAAACTGTTAATTGTTACCTCGTCTGCTGCTATTAAACTGTGCATTTAAACTGAACATATGTTCCATAATCATGTACTTTTATATTAAAACATTACTGAGTCACCAGGTGAAATGTATATTAAGTGCACAGCTGAAAATAGACAGTAGGTTAGAACTCTGACAGCAAACATCTGTTGAGTTTCTAAAACTTAATTCAAATAATGAAATCCATAGGCTGCATTATAGTGTACTATTTCCCAAATAAACGCAAATGAAAAATGATATCACATTTTCCTCTCTTTTCTTTTTTTAGTGCTTGAAAGGTGTTGTAATTGTTTTTTCTTTTTTTTTCAGTTTTAGCCAATATCCATATATTAGAGCATTAGAGCAAGTTGTTCATTACCATGATATTATGTGCCAATCTTGTAATGGCTGCTCACACTTGAGTGAAATGAGTCTAATGCCAAAAAGCCACAACGTCTACAAAAGATATCCTTCATATTTTAAGGTTATATGGATAGGAATGACATTATGGGGGAGATTTATAACCAGTTGGAAAAAAATGCAAGCAGGGTTGGTATATTAAAGGAGAGGGAAAGGTAGAATAGTTGGGGGGGAGTCAAATTGTTAGGCATACCCATTGTGCTTTTAATTGCTTACTTTAGAGCCCAGGCCTGCAGTCCTCTTCTTGCAAAAATTAACTTGTCCAGGTTACTTTGTTTCCTTGTGCCACACCACCATACTCTTCCATTTCCCAAGCATACTTAGTGCTTGTGCATTCACGGTGCAGAATTTGGTGAAGAATTTCTGTACTGAACATGCACTCACCCAGGACCATGCTGGGACACCACAAATGCATGAGGTCATGACATTAAAGAGAAAATTACCCTGGGGCTGTGCATTTTTGCAAGTGAAGGTGTGATAGCTGGGTCTGAAGTAAGTGATTAGAATCCCTGGGGTTACCTAACTTCTTAGCAACCCCTAGTGATTCCACATTTCTTTGTCTTTTAAAACCTTCCATGACTACCGTTTCACAGTAAGGTGGAAAATTATTTTTTACCATACCATTAATTAGTGAACATCTGGTAAAGAAAAAATTATGAATTTAGAAACTATTGGACACTTCTATGGAGTCCTCACAATTAAGCACCTCCACTGTGCACCTTGCTGAATGAAAATGATTTCATAGAAATAGAAAGCATTGTTTTGCAATTCGGAATTGATGGAGGTGAGATGAAGGAACTGATTCAATTTCTTCTAATTGAACTATGCATTTTGGGCAGACAGCACTTGCCCCCCCCCCCCACCAGTTGCATAATTATCAAGGAAGATGGAGCACGAGCCACCAAATTTATGTCCTTGGATTTTTTCTAAAGCTATGGGGTAGCAATATAATAACAGGGGCAACATTTCCACCAGCAACTAGCATTACTATTATTGGTTGCTATGCTCTACAAGACCCAGAGCAAACGTTATTCTTATTACCCCATATTTCTTGCAAATGAAACAACTTTTATAAGTAATTTCACTAGTCAGCAGGTCCGGATTTCGGCTTGAGTGCCCCTAGGCCACTGGGTCCTAGCTGTGTGAGCACAACCTACCCTCCCCCCACATGCAAGAGTGCATTGGAGCACTGGGGATTAAGGGGCACATTTACTAAGCTTTAGTGAAGGATTTGAAGTAAAAAAACTTCGAATTTCAAAGTATTTTTTTGGGTACTTCGACCATCGAATAGGCTACTACAACCTTCGACTACGACTTCGACTTGATTCAAACTAAAAATCGTTCGACTATTCCACCGTTCAATAGTCGAAGTACTGGCGCTTTAAAAAAAACTTTGACTACATACTTCGGTAGTTTAAACCTACCGAGGTACAATGTTAGCCTATGGGGACCTTCCCCATCACTTTTCTAAGGTTTTTTTGATCGAAGGAAAATCCTTCAATTGATGGATTAAAATCCTTTGAATTCGAAGGATTTTACTTTGAGGGTCGAATTCAAGAGTTTATTAACCCTTGATATTCGACCTTTAATAAATGTTCCCCTAAGTGTACAGGAGTACACGTCCCTCCTTAGTGCTCCTTAGGCTGTACCCCTTAAAACTCACCTCAAATCTGGGCCTGCTAGTCAGGATGTGAGGTTTTATGTCTATCTAACATACTGTAGCATCCCTTCTCACTTTTCCCTATGTTCCTAACATTTTTCAACATTCACAAAAGGACTCGTCAATAGTTAACATAACTATATTAAGAGCATTCTCTTTCTCCAGAACATGCTATATGATGTAATAGGACACTTATTTGTGATGATTGTAATTATTTTTAAAGCTACACTTCTATATATTTGATATATTTAATTTTGATAATAATTGCCATTTGTCAACAAAAAATTCATACTCAGAAACATGAACCAACATAATAATAACAACAGAAAGGGAAAAAATACAATGGTATAATTCTGTACAAATGGGCTTCAGTATTCACCAGATAATATGGAGAGCTAATTCAGTGACATATGTATGTAAATGCCAGTGAAAAAGAAGGTGCATTTCCCAAACAGGGATTCATTTTCAAAGATGAATGACAGTTTAGCAAATACTTGCGGCTTATTGGCATGTAGGGAGTTTCACTGGTAGGGAGACAGAATAATGTTTATATAATGACATTTATATAAAGTAAAATGTAACATATTTAAAGCATTCAAACATAAGTCTACTCATTAGAATTCAATGCAAAAGAAGGAAAGAAATTTACTTACCATGTTCTACTCGTACAGCTGTAGCTAAGTGGGAATAGGACATAAATTGCCACCCTGAGACACTATGATTCTCACATAAACATGAAATTTCAACAAGGGTTATAATTATCCTGTCAACATATATCAGAACACTGAAATTTTATATCCAGAGATGTTCCAGGTATCTCTGCAGTGTTCAAATGACTAATCTTCTTGGTGCAGATAAAACTTTAGCACAGCTACAAATGCCCTGTGGGGCCATCTACTTACTTTCAGAAAGGAATAAATGGAAACATTTTACTGTATATTGATCACTATTTAGAGAATCTCAGGAAGCCTCTTAAACATTTAGTGAAGTTCTGAATCCATCACTTGTCTTTTTACGCAGTCCTCTGTTTGCAAAGAATTTAACATTTACCTGATTTTAAAAAATAGTTTAGAATCCCACATTTACCCAAAATTGTGGGGCAGATTTACCAAGGGTCGAATTTCGAAGTGGAAAATACATCGAAATTCGACCATCGAATAGAATCCTCCGACATTCGAATTTGAGGATTTTATTCATCGTACGATCATATTCCGATCGTAGTACGATTGTACGATCGTACTCCGATCGTACTTCGAATCGTACGATTCAAACGATTTTCCTTCGAAAGCCAAGAACTTATGCTCTGGCAGGTCCCCATAGGCTAACATAGCACCTTGGCAGGTTTAGGTTGGCGAAGTATTGAAGTCGAAGTTTTTTTAAAGAGACAGTACTTTGATTATCAAATGGTCGAATAGTTGAACGATTTTTACTTTGAATTGAATTCGAAGTAAATTCGAAGTCGTAGTATCCTATTCGATGGTCGAAGTATCCAAAAAATTACTTTGAATTTTGAATTTTTTTACTTCGAAAATTCCCTCGAATTCACTTCGACCCTTGATAAATCTGCCCCTATGTATAACAATATACCCAAAAGCATTCACAAAATTTACAACAATATTGTGTTTATTTTAGCATAAATATCATTCAAAAAAAATCCAAATTCTCTAAAACTGTCAGCTCACTTAGAAGTTAGAGTTTTTATTATAATGGAGGCATTGGCATTTTAATACAAACTGCCCCTGGTAACATGGTAAGTTAGGTTGGAAAAAGGCATGCATCCATCAAGTTTAACCTTTTAACTCTATTTTAACCTGCTTAACGTCTAGTTGATCCAGAGGAAGGCAAAAAAAACCCCATCTGAAGCCTCTCCAATTTGCCTCTGAGGGGGAAAAATTCCTTCCTGACTCCAAGGTGGCAATCGGACCAGTCCCTGGATGGTCTTTTTTTTTACAATCCCACCAATGTAATTTATGGATAACTGACCCTTTTAACCAATAAACTAGAACGTTTAATACAAAATAAGTTACATAAATGATGTTAAAAACAAACACATTTGTCAAAATTTGTATTTGTACAATTATTGGATTCTTTTCAAAATTTAAAAAAAGCTAATGTTACCGTATTTATTAAAAAATCCAAATAAAAAAAGTGATCAAAATTGTATTTTATTCATAATTTTTCATTAGTCAACAAGTTTAAAAACTGAAAAATTTCAATTTAATAGCATTGACTTCTACATAACATTGTAAGTTTACAGTTTTCAGTTTTACATTATATTTTTTGGGATTTTTACCACAAAAAAATTTAAATTACAAACATTGATAAAGAACCCTGGTAATGTTTAGCAAAGTTGAATTTTTTCAATTTTTACAATTGTTATTTTCAAGCCAACAAATGTAAGGCTTTTTTGGTAGACACTGTTTTTTTGGCGGGTTTGGAACATACCATTTCAAGAATGGATGGCCCCAATTTTGTGTGCAATTGATTGGGCCAAGTGTAAAAGGTCAACCCATAGACTTGATTCTTTTCTAAGGTGGAACTGTGAAGGGCAATCTGTCAAAAAGCTTAAACTGTGGAACAAGATCCTGTAATATATCAACCCCCATGGATAAAGGCAACATGTGAGGTATTAAGAAAATACCAGAAAACTGCTCATGCAGTTGAAGGGAACAAATGTAATTACTACCTTTCATTCCAGTCAAGCGACTGACCATGCTGGTATACAGCACACAGGAATATAGCAGTGAGAGAAAGAACTGATATATTGCATAATAAACAGTGGAAGCATTTTCCTTGGAAGTCAGAAGTATCCAGTCTGTTACTTTCATGAAATTCTATAGACTTAAACTAAAATAATCCCTTTTGAATTTAAATCAAGAACTACTAAAACTGACTTGTGCTTCGTCTTCAACCTCGGGTAGATACAAATAACACCATACTTAATAGATGTTGCTTTGTTTGATTTTCAATTGAAATTGTTGTTTCTATTTATTTACTGTGTGTCCTGACATTGGAGTATAATAGAAGGTGGTTGTTATATAGTCATTGTAAAGGTATAGGATCTATTATCCACAATGCTCTGGACCTAGGATAGAAGGTAGTTGTTATTTAGTCATTGTAAAGGTATAGGATCTATCATCCGGAATGCTATGGACCTAGGAATTTTTGGATAAAGGATCTTTCCATAACATGGATTTTCAAGTCTGCTAAAATGATTTAAACATAAAATAACCCCAATATGATTGTTTTCCCACCAATTTGGAACCATGTAGCTTAGTTACAAGGTACTGTTTTATTATTACAGTAAAAAAATAAATAATTTTTAAAACTTACAATTATTTGCTTGACATGGAGTCTATTAGAAATGCCCTTCTTGTAAAATGAAATGATTTTCTAGGGATCCCATACCTCTATTAGGAAAATTTGATGTTTGTAAGCATAATATTTGAGTTCATGTGTAAACATTTATTTTGGCTATAGGTATATGCAAGGGGGATATGTATAGAGAAATAGAGAGAGATAACAGATATATATATATATATATATATATATATATATATATATATATATATATATATATATATATATAGATTGATATGCAGATAGAGGATATATAGATAGAGAGATAGAGAGATAGATAGATAGATAGATAGATGATAAATAATTATTAGAGAGAGAGAGAGAGAGAGAGAGAGAGAGAGAGAGATGATAGATAGATAGATAGATAGATAGATGATAGATAGATAGATGATAAATAATTATTAGAGAGAGAGAGAGAGAGATGATAGATAGATAGATAGATGATAGATAGATAGATAGATAGATGATAAATAATTATTAGAGAGAGAGAGAGAGAGAGAGAGAGAGAGAGAGAGAGAGAGAGAGAGATGATTGATAGATAGATAGATAGATGATAGATAGATGATAAATAATTATTAGAGAGAGAGAGAGAGAGAGAGATGATAGATAGATAGATAGATAGATAGATAGATAGATAGATAGATGATAGATAGAAAGATAGACAGATAGACAGATAGATAGATAGATAGATAGATAGATAGATAGATAGATAGATAGATAGATAGATAGATTGTTCAATCATTTATATTCTTGGTTGTCTCTTAAATTGATTTATATAGTGACTAAAGTATAACTTACCAAGGAGTTTCCTGACCATATAAAAACACAAGGCCGAGTGCTTTTATACAGGTCATGAAACGTTGAAGTAACTTCTAATATCCTCATATTTTGCATAAGGGGGTTCTTTATTTATTATAATACACAAGTTTCAGTGAGTCATGTGACAGAAATGACATCACTACTCACCGTTTATTACTGATGACATCAGTTTCACCGTTTATAAGCCTATACTGTAATTTACAAGATATTTATGGCTTTTGTGTATTATATGTAAATATCACATAGAATAAATTATATTACTAAGTAATTATTCCATTATTATTTATTATTTACATTATTAGTAATTATTATTATTATTTAAGGAAACGATGAATGTGAATCTGTATGCCTATGACTAAGGATACCTCTTTATACTTATCCGGAGTGCCGCCTGGAACATTTTTCTTTCGTAATTATTCCATTAGGATAAAATAAAAAATAAAGAAATGGTGGAATCAGTTTAGTTTATACAGAAAAAAACACTTTGCACCATAAATATCGTATAGCAAACAAATTCAGTTTATTTCCTTATTCTGTGATATAACTTTTAGATACTTGGCAAACAAGGGTATTCTGCTTTATGTACTCTATTGCATGAGTGTATATGTGGTTTGTACCGGGCCTGGAATATACAATTTCTGGGAAAGCACTGAAAAAGTATACAACGCTATGATTTCGAATGGATTCTTGTCTCCCTAATCAGCATAGAGACATTGAGGTTTCTTTGCAAATTATAATTCGTTGAACCGCACAGAAATTATTGAGATTCTCATGAGGATGATACTCTAAGAACTGCATGATATCTTTTACCATTTATTGCATTCCGGTCTCTAGAGAGCGCAACAATAATGGACCGAGATAAAATGCACTTCGGGACTGTATCAGTTAAGACCTAAAGCAATCATTTTCTTGTTAATGTATCTATATATGTTAGTGTAAGACACTGATTGCTGCCGGAGATTTCCTCATTTTATTTATTGCCCGGTTCTGTTTATAGGAAATTTACATTTTATATAGTAGAACCTGTCACCGTGTTTGCAGAAGTGATGGATTTTCTATGTACAGATGAAGCCACTTGGATTTGTGAGTTAAATGCGTCATGACTCAGGGGTAATTGAAGAAACTGTGTTATCTTAAGTCATCTTAACTCATTTAATGCATTTAACCTTTTCATTAGCATACCAAAGCTCCATTGTTCACAATGGTGAATGCTTTAATTAGATGGGATGTTGTGACGCAGTTTTCTGTGTTAAATGAGGTAAATGGGATATCTGTGTTTAGTTATTCTGTGTCAAACAGACAAACCAAAGTGGCTGCATCTGTATGGGGAAGGGATACAGAGAAACACAGATACATATAAGGCATAATATTTACAGGTATGGGACATGTTATCTAGAATGCTTGGGACCTGGGGTTTTCTGGATATGGGATTTTCTGTAATTTGGATCTTCATATGTTCTCTACTAGAAAATCATGTAAACAGAGGGAGCGTTATTCGGTAAAATCCGAATTTATCTCATTTTTTAAATAAAAAAAACCATAACCAAGTTCCAATACCTGATTTTACCTTATTTATTATTAAAAAAGCTTGAAGTAAAAACTTGATAAAATTGAGCAAAAACCGGATTTGTTACAAGTTATTACCCGAATCGCATGATTTTTTCAGGCTTTTTTTTTACTGAAAAGCCCAAATTTTTCCGATTTTTACCCTGAAAAAAACAAAATGTTTGAATCTTCGGATAAATTCCAGTGCACACAGAAACTTCAATATAGGATAGGAAACTACTTCCGCAGGTCTGAGATGGTGGATTTTCAGATTCAGACTTTTTGCTGCATTAAGCTTTAATATATCTCGAAAAATTTGAGTTAAAAAAAAATAATTTTGACTTTTGCCCCAAAAAGTCTGACCAGAGTTTAGTAAATAACCCCGTAAATAAACCAAATGAGCTGGTTTTGCTTTCATAAGGCTTAATTACTGTATATCAAAGTTTGGATTACTACAAGGTACTGTAAAATAATTTTTTCAAAATTTGGATAAAATTGAGTTTATGGTAGACGGCCTTTCCATAATTCCGAGCTTTCTGGATAATGGGTTTCCGGATAACAAATCCCAAACCTGTTAAGTCTTTTTTTATGCTAACTTGTTTTTATGCTAACTTTCCAGTTTCGTTACACGTGACACAATTGTTCATGTAAGACATAATGTAATTAGTATAATTAAGTTAAAAGTCATTTTTACGGGTTTCGCACGCTTTTGTGTAGTGGTAGCCTCATTTTTTTCCCCTCCCTTGCAAATGTTGGAATAATAGTGCCAACACTTTTATTTCTTTGTCCATGAGTTGAAAATTATGACTGTTTCATAAATTGCTAACGTGCTCAGAAGATGTCGACCCAGCTGCAATGCACATGAGTTCAGCCCCCTGCCCAAGCCTCATGTTTCACAATGACCTCAGTTTCCTGTGCAGAATGGGAACCAATGCAGTCGAGTCCTTGTAAAACTGTTTCTGAAGAGTGAAGTTATGAAGAGGTGCTGCAGTGTCAAACATCTGCTTCATCCATTACACTCAAATAGCAGTGGAGAATGTACAGTGGGGGCAAGAAGCATCAATAAATTCAAATTCTCTGGTGACCGCACTTTTCCTAGTTTACTTGAGCTGCCTGCTTCATGTGCCAATTCCTGTTCCAACAGAAATTATGCTTAATAAAATAAAACCTGGCTTTTCTAAATCAACACCGAAGGCTAACAATAACACGCGTACTGTAGAACTGCTTATCTACAGAACCAACGCCGTAATTGACTGTGTAATATAAACACACACATATAGAAACTTATCATTTGTCCTGCTTAGTATAAAACATTTGAGGGCTTCCACTGTGAATAGTGTGAATGGAGAAGTGGAAGTATTTGTGCAGATGTTAACAAGTGGTTAATGACCGTTGAAATCTAAAAGGAGGCTTTTAAAGTGCCTGGATCTCAAAAATAACCCTTCTTTAGCCACGGTGAATAGAATGAATAGTAGGGACATTAAGGGGCAGATTTATCAAAGGTCGAGGTGAATTTTCGAATGTCAAGCTATTTTTTGTGTACTTCGACTAGGGAATAGTCAAAATTCGATTCGAATATGAAAAAAATTTGAATATCGAAATTTATCATGTACTGTCTCTTTAAAAATTTGACCATTCATCTAAAACCTGCCAAATTGCTGTTTTAGCCTATGGGGGACCTCCTAGAACCTATTTGGAGTCAATTGGTGGACTTTTTTTTTGGGAAAAACTTCAAATTGAATTCGATCTAATGCGCTATTCCTTCGATTTGTACTTCGATTTCAAAATAGGCTAAATACAGACCTATTTGGTCGAAAACGGGCCGATTCGACCAAAAAAAAAAACTTTGACTGAATTCCGGTTGGTCTTTTCGAATTCGAATTTTGAATTTTTTTCAATTTGAAATTCAACCCTTGATAAATATGCCCCTAAAGGTCAAATTGCAAGTTACCTGTAATGAGCACATTTTGTTCGCCAGCCATAGATTCACCACAAAATTGTTTTTTTTTTTGTTTTGCAAAACCACAGCAAAATGTTGTTGCAAAATTTTTGCTGTGCGAAATAAAGCACCCATTGGCTTCTATGCATGGATAAAATGCTGCAAAAAACACAGATGGAATAATACAAAATGCATTTTGCGTGAAAAAAAAGTACCAAAAAATACCAGAAAAAAACCCATTGACTTTAACGTGTTTCATGAATTTTCCAGCCATTTCACAGATTTTTCAGCAATGATAGGATTTGATAGGTACACAAAAAATTCCCCTTAAAGGAGAAGGAAAGCTACAGAGGCATTTTATTGCCAACAGATTAGCTGCAATAGTGCAAGCTAGAATGCTATATTTATTCTGTATAATGTTTTACCATACCTGAGTAAAAAGCTCTAGAAACTCTTTGTTTGTTTAGGATAGGAGCTGCAGTATTAACGTGGGGTGACATCACTTCCTGCCTGAGTCTCTCCCTCCTCTGGGCTCAGATTACAGTAGAGAAGCGAGGGGGAGGGGGAAGAGGAGCAAACTGAGCATGCTCTTGCCCAGGGCAGTGAGGTTTAAGTTGAAGGCAGGAAGTCTGATACAGAAGCTCATGTGTACACAATAGAAGGAAAGAAATACTGTATTTCTTTTGACAGGGGACTCAGAGCAGCACCACTTTGGGGGTTTACTGGTATATTTAGAGGGACCTTTCTGATAAGGCTTATTTAGTTTTAACCTTTCCTTCTCCTTTAAAATGTTAATTTTTTTGTTTAACTTGTGTTGCTAGGTGATATGAAATTTGTATATCAGAGAAGACTAAAGGGTCCCTCCTAAACAATCTGGCATGAGGTGCAGAGGCAGTGATAAGAACAAGGTTCCTTTGGGCCCACAGGCACTTTCTAACTTGCACATCTGAATGATGAACAATAAGGATATTGGTAGGGGCAAAAAAGAGACCACCTATGAGCTTATCCTTGCCCACCTCTCATGAACACAGCAGCAGACCTGCAGCCAGAGGTGCCGAGGGTGAGGCAGGATGCAAATTGTGAAAGGCATAGCAGCTTGCACTTTGCAAGTCAGGAAACAAGCCCTTGGATTAAAGCGGAAGATTTATTAAAGGTTGAGTTGTATTTAACCCAAAAAAGTTTTCAAGGGTATTTTTCAGTCAATACTTGAATTTTTTTGTTAAAAATAAAAAAAACTACATTTTCAGGGTTAAAAAAGCTGCATTTTATGTAAAAAAGCTAAGATTTTTAGAGATGTATTATACCCCATAACTGGAAATATCTTGACGCTGAAAATACACCATTTAAAACCTGTCGAGGTCATGTAGAAGTCAATGACAGAGGTCCCTTGAACCATTTGAATATGTTAACAGCCTTCGTGATGTTGGAAGTTTTTTTCGGTGGGTTTTAAAATCAATTCGTGCACTTAAAGTTTTTTCCCTGTGGAAAACTGAATCAATTCAGGTTGTTCAACTTGAATTCACTGATTCGAGTTTTTTCCATTTACGTTTTTCCTGAAATTGGAAAAAATTTGAGTTGTGAGTTCATTCAAGGTGTAAAAAAAACTCACAACAAAAAAACTAAAGGCACTCTAAAACTAAAGGCATCTCCTATCATTTATCTGAAATACTCTAGGGTTTATCTACAACCACCACTGCAGCTGTGGTTGCACAAACATTGATGTGGTTGTTGCACAAACCAATGGCATTCATAAAAGGTGGTTATGTCCAAAGTGGCTCCTTGCACTTCCATATATTTGCACTGGGCTCCTCTGTGTACATCCTGCCACCTATCCCAAAATGTGTGCATGTGCCCCAATCGGTGTTCAGCAACCTGGAGCTATTGCCACCTCAAAGGTGGCAGTAGCTCCAGGGTGCTCACAATGGCCTGCGTCAATAGATGTAGCATATTTATATCCAAGAAACATTGCATACAATTCCTGTCAAAGCACAAATGCAATTGCATCGGTTTTGACAGGACTGAAATTATGCTGGTGTTATAGGGAAAATGGATAATGGATTATGGAAGGTCTGAAGCAGTGAATAATAATGGTGTCAAATCTTGTGTGTGATCAGTATACACACCTTGATAAATTCACCATTTATTTTACAAAGTTTTTTATACCATTTTCTGGACAGCATAAACAATAGTCCCCTAATAAAAGAGCTATGTATTGCGACAATAGTAACAGCTGGCACTAAAACTGCATTTTTTGTCTTTAATTAAGACATTAATTAAGAAATGAATTAGGAAATACATACTTTTTTTGTTATTTCTCATTCTGGGTAATTTTGTCAAATACAATGTGTTGCGATTCTGGGCTTCCTTTGGTATTGCTACTACAGCAAGCTAATGGGATTTATACCAAAGTGCAAGGCAATCATTTAAAGTAGGGATGCACGGAATCCAGGATTCGGTTTGGGATTCGGCCTGCATTCAGCCTTTTTCAGCAGGATTCGGATTCGGCCGAATCCTTCTGCCCGGTGGAACCGAATCTGAATCCTAATTTTCATATGCAAATTAGTGGCGGGGAGGGAAATAGCTTGACTTTTTGTCAGAAAACAAAGTAAAAAATGTTTTCCCCTTCCCAGCCCTAATTTGAATATGCAAATTAGGGTTCAGATTTGGTTTGGTATTTGGCAGAATCTTTCAAGAAAGATTCGGGGGTTAGGCCGAATCCAAAAAAGTGGATTCAGTGCATCCCTAATTTAAAGTTGTCCAGATATGTATATAGCATAAAGACACAGTTAGGGACAGATTTATAAAAGGTCGAGGTGAATTTTTGAATGAAAAACATTCGAATTTCGAGCTATTTTTTGTGTACTTCGACTTTGGAATAATCCAAATTCGATTTGAATTTGAAAAAAAATTTGAATATCTAAATCTATCATGTACTGTCTCTTTAAAACTTCAATTCGACCAGTCACCATCTAAAACCTGCCAAATTGCTGTTTTAGCCTATGGGGTACCTCCTAGAACCTACGTGGAGTCAATTGGTGGACTTTGGAAAAAACTTCTAATCTAATTTGATTGAATGTGCTATTCCTTCGATTTGAACTATTTGAATTTGGTTGAAAACTGACCTATTTGACAAAAAAAACCTTTGACTTAATTTTCAGTTTTTGAATTCAAATTTTGTTTTTTCAATTCAAAATTAGACCCTTGATAAATATGCCCCTTAGAGTAAACTTAAGTGAAGCATCTAGGACAACACCAAGGGGCATATTTATCAAGGGTCGAATTTTGAATTGAAAAGATTTTGAAATTTGAAATCAAAAAGACCAACCAAAATTTAGTCAAATCATTCAAATCAAAGGAATAGTGCATTCGATCAAATTCAATCCGAAGTTTTTCCAAAAAAACCTTAGATTTTTCAAAGTCCACCAATTGACTCCAAATAGGTTCTAGGAGATCCCCCATAGGCTAAAACAGCAATTTGGCAGGTTTTTGATGGTAAATGGTCAAAGTTGAATTTTTAAAGAGACAGTACATGATAAATTTTGAATTTTTGCATTTTTTGCAAATTCAAATTGAATTTGGACTATTCCCTAATAGATGTATACAAAAAATAGCTCAAAATTAGAATTTTTTCAATTCGAAAATTCACCTCGACCTTTGCTAAATCTGCCCCCAAATACAGAAATAATTCATTCATACACAAAAAGATGGAACTTGATGGACAGATCCCTTTGACATAACTTAGGCATGGTGGCAATTTTTGGATTTCCAGTTTTTTTTTAATCTCTGGATCAGAAATTAAGGCTAAACTCTCATGTTCATACAATGTGTGTTATAATCACATTTTTTATGGGTGCAAAACACTTCTTTAATAGTGTCTACCACATAGCACTCAATTTGGTCATTTCTTACTTGGATTTACATTAATAAATGTTCTGTAGGGGTTGATTGAACACTACACCATATTGATGCAGCTTGGTAAATATGATGGTCAGTCATTTTTGTAAAACAATTTACCTGCTATTTATTTATAACCCAAGCTTTTGAGATAAGCCCTTTCTGTAGGTAAACTCTTCTTTTCATGAATCTTTGCTAAATTTACAGTGTGGAGTGATTGGAGGGTTGCTTTGCACTGACTACTAATGAAAGTGATTGTGATTGTTACACCTGTTACTAAGGAAAAGTGATCTGCTGAAATTTAAATCTTAAAAAAATTGTATACAATGGTGAAAATTCATTCAAATGTGAGACAGAAAATTTACATTTCTTTACGCAAATGTACAGGATTTATTAAACAATCTCAAAAATTGGGAAAAAAACACTAGCTAAATTGTGCTCTTGAAAAAAAAGTAATCAAGTTTAATTACTTTAATTATTTTTTTTCAATAGAATTTAGAAAAAAAACGAGTTTAACATTTTATAAATCACCCTTCCAGACTCAAGTGTTATTTTTAGTGTGGTTTCTGTTAGCTAAGGATTTGTTTGGCCTTATGTACAATCTTATATTCATTTGCATAGGTCATGGGTCTATGGAACCATCAGAAATGGAATGTTGAAAGGCTGGGTAGTCCAGAATAGTGAAGACAGTGGACATATACATGTTTTCTGCTTTGCCCCCAATAATCCTGATAGCCCTGTCTTTGTATTTCCCTTATTCACCATGGATATGTAGTCCAAATTCATTCAAAATCCATAGGAGAACAATATCATATTTCTTAAATTAACTATCTACCTACAAATATTTTTTTCCTCACAATATGAGAGAAGGTACAATGAGCATATTAAAATACCTTGGGCTAAATTGAATTTCACTTTATGAGCAGTGCTAGTATAAACTGGTTACAACTATAAAAAATACTGGAGCTTAAACAGACATTCTGCTGATTAAAGAATCAAAACTTGGAAAAAGCATCACTATTTCAAAAAATGTCCATCCCACCTTTATTAATAAAATATATATCTGAGTGTTTTATCATGACTGACAATATAGAAAATTGTTCTACGTTGAAAAAAAAAAAAAAGAACCAGGCTTATAAATAAATCCAGATAATGGGGGATTTCATTATTATTATAAGGGTGACAGGCTCTGTCACCAAAAACTGCCGTCTGTTACTTATAATATTTCTCATTGAATCAACTGTTTCAGAATCATTAATTCCTGGTCTCAATACTGTAGGAACAGTAAGGAACTTAGATGGTTCACTGAAATGAGAGTTAGAAAATAAGCCGAAAAGCACATAGATCCATGCACTGACACTGCGGGTATTATGCCTGAACTGCAGATAAATTGAAGACCTTAATTCCAAGCACTGTTGATTTGGCACCTTTCCTGAGCATTGCCTTCATTAGATTTCAAAAGAAAATGTTTCCCTTGTCCCCCCTGTCAACTAATGGCAATGCTGTCTAAGTCTGGTGTTAAAGTTTTCCATCACACATGCATAAAAGTCAATATTCCTCTAGCTTTATTCAGCTGGTGATACAGAAATGTTAAATTTGGCCAAGGCTCCTACATTTTGACACATTTTGTGTTGAAAGTGTTAAAAACAGAACCTTCTCAGTCCACATATATTGGACATACAATTCTAAATTTTTTTTATTTTTGTTCATTTTTATTTCCACCGTGTTGAAGACAGAAAGATGACGTTATAGTTGAAACAGATCATTTAGTCCACCATTTATACATCTGAATTAATATGAGATTGTTACTGTGTGTGCTTCTCTAGCTTGTTTGTTTATTGTTTGTCTTCCTTCTACTACTTAATTTGAGAAATCACCTAGGGGCAAAGTTATGAGTAAATCTAGATAAATATGCCAAATCCTATACAACTGTGGTAAGCTCTAGTATCTAGGCCACAAAGAGGGAGGGATGATTCACCATTCCCAGACATCCAAAATAAAAACCTCTGCCCTTCATACTGTAGGTCCCATGTAAAAGCAGGAGATGGGCCAAGATAATTATAATATATCTTGTGCATTTCTCCAAAGGAGGGATGTCTGCCACTTAAGAAAAAGAAGACAGAGAGCTCTCTGGAGATGTAAAGGACACCTTTTTGCACTCGCTTGTGTGTATATAGATATATCTCTGCCATATGCATGGTTATGGTTATCCATAAAAAAATTCATATTTTGTTTGTAGAAATGCTATTTTATTTTAATGACCTCACAATATTGAAAAAGAATATATCAACATAAGGTAGTCTTTTGTAGGTTAATTGTGTCTGTGGCACCACAATAATTATAACTACCCCTCAAGCATGAACCCATTTATCATGTTGTGTTTCCTTTCTGTGAGCATTGAAAATGTAAAGGCTTGGAAGAGACATTTATTTATTATTACAGATTGACTCTTGTTACTTTGTCTTTTTTTTTAATTTCCATGGTCCACTGAGAGAACGGGTAATGGACCTGTTATCCAGAATGCTCAGTACCTGTGGTATTCTTGAAATTGTGTCTTTCTGTTATTTGGTTCTCCATACATTAAGGGACATATTTATCAAGGGTCGAATTGAAAAAAATTCGCAATTCAAATTCAAAAAGACTAACCAAAATTAAGTTGAAGTTTTTTTTGATCAAATAGGTCAGTTTTTGATCAAATTGGTCTGTATTCCGACATGATAAATTTGATATTTGCATTTTCTAATTTTTTTCAAATTCTAATTGAATTTGGACTATTCTCTAGTCGAAGTACACAAAAAATAGCTAGAAATTCAAATTTATTTCATTAGAAAATTCACCTCGACCCTTGATAAATCTGCCCCTAAGTTTTCTAAAAAAAAAAAAGTAAACAATAATTAAACCTAATAGGATTGTTTGCCTCCGATAAGGATTAATTATATTTTAGGATTGAGTATAAGGTTCTGTTTAATTATTACAAACAAAAAGGGAATCATTTTAAAAAATAAATAATTATTTGCTTAACATGGAGACTATGGGAGATGACCTTCCCATAATTTGGATTTCTGGATAACAGGTTTCTGCATAATGGATCTGCATACCTTTACATCATCATATATCAGATTTTATTATTTAGTACAGTATATATTTGGTTTAGAAGGGGATCTATATCTTTTATAATGACCAGGATATTAAAGGGGGCATACAAAAACATTTGTGAAAAGAGACCCGAAGTATTTTGCGCCCAAAAAAGTTGCAGTGAAAAACTCCCATAGACTCCCATGTATTCTGCATGGAAAAAGTCACCTTGGAAAAAATTTCTGCAAAAAAACACCCATAGACTCCAATGAACTCTGATCATCATCAAAGGCTTTCACAAATGTTCCTGCTGTTCCTGTTTTCTCCTGAAACAGGACAGATTTTTTTTATTAATACATTGTATTTTGACATATACACATTCAAGTCATATGATTATTTTCCTTCTTTGAGATTATTTTATAAAGTGTAGCCATTCCCATTCTTGGGCAAATTAATTCCACTTGTCACTGGGGTGTACCTAAAGACAGCATAGTAACAAGTGCTTTACAACATCTCTGCTATTAGCTTATCTGCAGGATTTATGTTATTTGCAACAAGTACCGCGTATAGCCTGCAGCTTTTAAAATGGCACATGTATAGTAATTTCTATTTATGGAGCATAGATCTACTGGTGAGTCTTCTTTTGACAGCCTGTCTTCACAGTTTATACAAGGATCATAAAATTAATTCAAATCTTAACGAATGGAGAAATCTATACCAGTTCTGTTCAGTATTGTAGAACATGGAGGTGTTCAACAACAGTTGAATGGGATTCTGAATATTTTGCACAGTAGTGTTTGATATATTTAAATAGCCAAGCTACACTGCCATATTCGGTGTAAATTAGCATAAATATTCGAGGCAGACAAAAAAATCACTGATATTACCAAACATTTCAGGTAATTACTCCTGATGCATTTTGCTGCATTTTTGAGTAAAAATCACCGGACCATTGATTTAACCTGCAGTATCAGCACAATTATCATTATTCTAATACATAAACTACATACTGTGAACTGGTACCAAATACAAAATATGCAATTAACATCAGCCAATGGTAACCTTTACAAGTCCAGTGAAAAATGCTCCAAGTCTTGAAGGCTTCAAAGTGAAATCAAATGATAGATTGATTGAAGTTGTTATTTAACATTGTCTGAGGTTTGGAAGGGTTTCATCACTCAGACCCTCAAAGACTTACTTGTCTGAGGTATCAAATCCCATATTAAGCTGTGGGCAATTTTAATTGTTTTGATCAAACACACTTTTACTGAAAGATAGATCTAACATTGTTACAATATAATCGATACAAATAGTTAAGGATCCGCTGTTATGGTGATAAGCTCTCTTTAAGGGTTACATGACAATAGTGTCATACTGTACTTGGAAGCCAGGGGCCCACTAGAAAACCATAGCTTCACTTTCCAAACTTGTACTCCTGACTTATTCTCTTTATTCTCCTAGTCTCTTTACTATACATCCTTTAATATATCATTCCATCTATTCTGCCGTTGTTTTCAGTAAGAGATAGGGAATGGTCATGAGATAGGCCTAATATTTAGGAGCAAATTGTCCCACTAACACCTAGCCCCACTGTGAGTTCTCCTGGTATCCTGGTGAGCCAGTCCCATCTACACTGTAATGATCAATGTCCAAAATCCAAATGAATTGTTTCACTCACTAGTATCCTCTTACCATTTATCTACTCTCTTCTTCATAGATAGCTGCTGGTCCATCTGATTCCAACAACGGTCCAGATTCAGTTCAGTGAGAAAAGGGTTTATCACGTGAAAAGTCATAGACAAGATTCAATTTGACATGCTATTTAATTCAGAAAAACTCATCTCACATTTTATCACATGAAAACTCTATTTGAGTATATGGCAATTGAATTAGGAAAAAAGTTGTTTCTTCGAATTTAGGTCCATGGGTTTTCACTTGGTAAACCGTGAGATAATTCAATGAATTGAATTAAACACCTATTCCTTCTTAAACTTCTGTAGAGCATATTTTTCATAATAAAACTAATAAAGTCCAGAATCTTATCATTGTCTATGAAATTAAAAGCCTCAGGACCTGCCCTATTTATCTAACCAAGGAGGTGTGAAAAATTGCATGAACGTTGCTGGGTCAGGGGCAGTGAATTATTATTTTTTTAAAGCTCAATATAAATACAGGATAACAAAATGTATTAATATAATGGTGCCAATAAATTGCAATATAAATGCTCATCGTGTTCATACAATTAATAAAATATTACCCAACAATACTACTTTATTGAGCATCTTGTATTTACATCTGTAGATTTTCTTCAACATCTATTGGCATAGATGATAATGACTTCTTTTTTGTTAGAATTAGTGTAGAAAATTGCATGTAATCCTTAATTCATGTAGCCCGGTTAAAAGGTTTCACTTGGGGTTTTCTGCAATTCTCTACAGCATTCCAACTAAAATAAATGTGATTTTACAAGGAATAGTGTAATGACATAATGATATAGCTCCCCCAAAAACCCTCTGAATAACTTAATTTATATGGGCCTTTATTATTCTCCAGATAAAAGGCTTCTCAATATAAAATGAGTACGGAGTTCAAACTTTTAAAATATTCACATATTTACATCAATTTTTAAAAGGTTTTATAACTAATGAACTTGAATTTCTTGTGGCATGGCATAAAATCCATTTATACAGTTTTTAATTAAGAATGCAGCTTATGCAATTAAAATTAAGAGGAGAGACTTTGTATAATGTCCTGTGAGAACCTCAGTCCAAAAAATTATGTTAATGCTTTATGGCCTAAAAGCATCCTTTGAATCTTAAAGCATTTTATGAATAGTTATTTTGTCATGGAATAAGCTTTATTTAAAAATTATTGTTACTATAGTCAAGTAATATTGCCCTATTGCAACCTTTTTACTAACAATATTTGCCCACCAGATAAACATCTGCCATGATATTATAAACTTATAATTTATAATGTAAACTAGGGTGCTGATATTGAATTGTGCATAAATATATGAGAATATTTAATGAGAATTTAAATAATTAAAGCCACATAAACCATCACTGTGCATTATAATATATTCTGTGCTTGATAAAAAAAAGGAAATTGCTATTTATTATGTATATTTGTAGCAAGGCAAAATTAAAAGACAGTTACAACATGCTGAAATTTTTTGGATAGGTATAATAACTTTTGACATCTCACAAAAGCAATAGTTGATCCTCTACAGTTCTGAAAAATAAAATAAATATCAGAGACCAGAAACAGGATCTGAAACCGACTAGACAAGAGCGTGACTAGAACAATGGCTCTTATTTGATGAAAATTAAACTTCATAAATGAGTATTGTAAATTGTTATGACCCTCCCTGTCATGGATTTGCAACTTAGACATGCCTTCCAAACCAAATTCCCTAAAAGACCGCTAAAATGTAAAGATACTACCATGGAGCTGTATTTACATAAGCCTGATTTGGGAAAGGCACTTTCTTGGTTCTGTGCTATATATAAATCCACTGACTAAATTCCAGATAAAAAAAGCACAGGGACATTCCAGATCTGGAAGAAGATATGTGGGTCAATGCCTTAGAACAGGGGGGCCCAACTTTTTTATCCATGATCCATATTCAAATGTAAAAAAAAAATTAAGAAAAGTTGGAGAGCAACAAAAGCATGGAAAAAAGTCAGTGGGGATGCCAAATATGGGCTGTAATTGACTATTTGGTAGTTAAAAAATAAGCACCTACTTTGAGGCCACTTACAGTAACCTCCAAGGGGTTGGTGAGCAATGGGTTGAACTGAAGAAGCTGCTCGGATGATTAGTGAAACGTCTTCAATGATTACTCAGCAAGTCCAGTTGTTTTTAGATTTACCTATACTAGATATTTGAAATGCTTAGTAAGTGCCCACATCTGATAAGAATATGGTGAATCAGTGTCATATTTTAGTAAATATTTACCATTTCTTATCTAGTACATAGGGTAACATGTAACTCTGAAATGTAGAGTCTAACCATTGCTTTAAATATCAACAAGTCTTTCCTAACTTGCTGTTCATTAATAAAGTGGAAGAATCTTTTGGGAGTCCTCTACTTGTTTAGAGTCTGATCACCATCGGAAAAAAATGCCGATGGATGAGTGCCCAACTTCCAGCTTCATTGTTTGTACTTCCATGCATAATCTGGAAAAAAAATTCTGGGATTTTATTTTCTATTCTGTAAGAGCCTAGAGGTAGGAAGGCATAACAGTCTCCCAACCTTATTACAAAGACCTCTGGAAAAAAATGATAGTTACCTTCCAGGTAACACCATCATTTTTCTTTTTCACTAATTCTTCAGGGCAAAATGTAGTGTACAAGTATACAGGCCAACTGGTTAAACCTGAAACACAAATGTTGTTCGGTTACATAAACGGTGTGTTCGGTTACATAGGGCTGCCAGATGGGGGATTGCCACTGCCCATGTTTTTTGGGACTTTAGTGGGCATTTTAAGCATGACACCAGATCATAACACCAAGAAGACTACTGGAAAGGTTGCATGTATCTGCCAACCAGCATGGAGTAATACATTTGCACTAACTGGTTTATTTAGTTACCTATTCTGTACGGTGAGCAAGTTCCAATTGGTTCAGTTACCATTTAGAACAATTAAATGAACAAGGGATGACTGTTTATATAACTGTTACATAGTTACATAGTTACATCAGGTTGACAAGAGACAAAGTTCATCAAGTTCAACCCCTCCAAATGAAAACCCAGCATCCATACACACACCCCTCCATACTTTCACATAAATTATATATACCCATATCTATACCAGCTATAGAATGTAGTATCACAATAGCCTTTGATATTATGTCTGTCCAAGAAATCATCCAAGCCCCTCTTCAAGGCATTAACTGAATCAAATCAGCATCACAACATCACCCGGCAGTGCATTCCACAACCTCACTGTCCTCACTGCGAAGGACCACCTACGTTGCTTCAAATGAAAGATCTTTTCTTCTAGTCTAAAGGGGTGGCCTCTGGTACAGTGATCCTCTTTATGGATAAAAAGGTCCCCTGCTGTTTGTCTATAATGTCCTGTAATGTACTTGTAAAGTGTAATCATGTCCCCTCTAAAGTGCCTTTTTTCCAGAGAAAACAACCCCAACCTCGACAGTCTACCCTCGTAATTTAAGTCTTCCATCCTTCTAGCCAGTTTAGTTGCACTTAGTCACTGCACTCTCTCCAGCTCATTTATATCCCTCTTAAGGACTGGAGTCCAAAAACTGCATACTCCAAGTGAGACCTTACCAGGGTCCTAAAAAAAGGCAGAATTATGTTTTAATCACTTGAGTTAATGTCCTTTTTATGCAAGACAGAACTTTATTTGCTTTAGTGGCCAGAGAATGACACTGCCCAAAATTAGACAACTTGTAATCAAAAAACCCCTAGTTCCTTCTCAGTTAAGGAAACGCCCAACACACTGCCATTTAGCATTTATAATGTGCATAACCTGCATTTATCAACATTGAACCTAATTTTCCAGTTTGCTGCCCATTTTCCCAACTTAGACAAATCACTCTGCAAAGTGGCAGAATGGACATTTCGAAAGAAATTAAGTTATTCTGGCAAGATCTATTACGCATAAAACCATGCTGGCACAGACTCATAGTAACCGTTAATTAAATACATTGTCCAATGGAAGGGCAATTTAAGTAAAACTCATATAATTGCTATATTGTAAACTTAACATTGACACTTTGAACATATTGTGGGAGAGCTACAGTTTTATGATGAATATTGTTATAATTATCATAAATAATATTGTTACATTGACAAGTGGAAATGCATAGTTTACTGTGGTCAGTTTTTATTCACTTTATATTTCATTGCTTTTTTATTCACTGTATATTTCATTGCAAACCGGGTTAATGATCAGCTATTCAGTACTGGTCTCCCTATGAGACTCAAGCCAAAAAAATGCTTCTTTTAATAAGAAAAAATCAATAGACATAAGATTTAAAATAGGCATTTACAACTATAAAATACTATGTTTGACTCTATACGATACTGTACAAGAATGGCAGTATAATTAAAAATTGTTATTTTTTTCTTAAATACATTGATGCAAACTCATTTGTCAAAAATGATGGAACTTCTCAAGAAGATTTTTCCCATGCTATTTTCAGTTTGCCTGCCAAAAACTATGCTGAAACTCTTGGCAAGTACACAAGCTGCATTTTTTCAAAATAATGTAAAGCCAGGATTCCAATACAGCATTAGTCTGTAGTCATTGAGAACCGATGTCTTATTTTTTTCTGAATCAATGTTCCATAAATGGGAGAACAACTGTGTTTTGTTTTAACTTGTTCATAACTTTTTGTTGTTGGAACAACTTTTTTGGTAAAATGCTGTCATTTTAATTTAAGTCTAACAAAAACTGTAAATATGGTCAAAGATCATATTACAGTCTAAGCTACAGATGCATTTTCTCTGTTTGTTTTAGCATTGCTATAGACGAATCACAACCTCTAATTTCTGCTCATATCCATTCATTTTGGGCATCAGCTGAATTAGTGGATCAGTGTTATTTTTCTATCCCCAGTATGTGTCTTTTTATATGCTATCTTTTGGTCTCATTAGCATTGGACAGTTCCAGTTCTTGTTAGAGGAATAATTGGATATAGCAATGCCAGATCAGTATTAATTTTTCCATTAAATGTTATAGTTTTGTAGCCTTGATAGAGCTAATTGGTGCAGATAATTTTTAGCATTCTGTGTTTCTGTCTGATTTTTTCATATCCATCCAACCTAGTGGATTGGAATTTATGAACAGATGGCAACCATGAAATAATCCTTCCAGATTAGGCAAGAAGAAAAATCCAATTGGGCCTGTCAGGATTTAAGATGATATGGCCCAATGTAATGTAACTAGGAGTGAAACAAACACACATAACTATATTGTAAGTAAGGAGCCATGGCCAGCATAAATGATGTTTTATAAAGGTGCAAAATGGGTATTTGCCTAGGATTTGTCATCATCTAATACAAGTTTTCCCAGAAGCATCTGGGAGGATTCTGCAACACAATAATTTTTAAACTATTTTGGAAACTCCTACCTGGAAGCCTTGGTTGGTCCTGGTCAATGCAAATGGATCCCATATCTACAGGCAGTTTCTTTATTTTGTGATTTTCTATAGTGAAGCTTGCCTACCACAGATTTATTGGCATGGTTGCAGGGGCCATACTGGGGAAAAAGAATGTCAGACACTCGCAGATCTCATAGACAGGCTAAGTAAGAGAACTGCAGACATTATTAGGCAAATAATAGACAAAGCCTTACAGATTTCATGCACTTAGGCTCATGATTAAGTGAGTACCTGCTGTTCTTTTTCTATGGTATAATACCTCCACCTTGAGCAGTAGGTCTGGGTCATGTGTACTCAGACCCCACGTATGATCTGGTAAGACTTTCTACTTATACGACTATGCACCAATAACTTTTTGTTAAAAATGGTTGCAGGGGCCCACAAATTAAATATTTGCTCTAGACCCACTTGTAACTTAAAGCAGCCATGATCATTCATGTTGGTGCACATGTTGGTGCAAAAACCACAAATTCCACATTTTAAAACACATGTACAGGGAACCTTAATAAAGACAATAGAGTTATTATAATGCCCTACACATGAGCCCACTGTAAAATTCATGTTCAATATATTTGAAAATGTATGGGGAAATCCGGTTACCCAAAAAAAGATAAGTTAGGATTTTTGCAGGCAATCACACTGAAAAAAAGAAAAGTTGCCAGCATTTTTTGGACTTTGATGCATTTTCGGCTCACAGGATATGATTTAAGTGACAGAAGATTGAGGAAGATCTAGCTACTTTATTGCACTTCACCTGGTCTGAGGTAGTGAAGGCAACTTTGCCTTTGCGAAAGAGGTAACATTCAGTAAAATCTACATTTTAGTGAATTTGCAGAGTAACGAATGTTCGCCAGAGCGAAAAGTCAACTGGCGATAGATTGTGAATCACCACTAGCACCGGTCTGTTTCACTAGCGAATTGGCACTTGCTCCTGTTAGTAAATCGGCGATGTCCCTGTGGGATGCAACGTGTGTGAAAAGTCAATAGCATTAGCCACTTAGTAAATCTACCCCTAACAGGTAACAATTCACTCTGCACAACTAAATATTTCTTCTTGTAACTCCTAGTTCTTTTTGCAATCACAATCTGGAAATTAGTTAACCTAAGGTCAGTATAGCCAAAGGATACATTTTTTAAAAACAAGTTTATTGGCACTGTTCTCAAATATTCAGAACAAATCAAGCCCCACTGCACCCTACCAAACTGAGGAAATAAAATACTTATTTACATATTTCTAGTGATGGGCGAATTTGTGCAGTTTTGCTTCGCCGATAAATTCGCAAATTTTGCGCGAAATTCGCGAAACGGCGAAAAATTCGCGAAAAATTCGCGAAACAGCGCCGGCGTCTCGTTTTTTCGAAAAAAATTTTTTGACGCGGGCGAATTTTTCCCGCAAATTTTCGCGGGCGTTTCGCGAATTTATTCGCTGACGGCGAATCGCGCAAATTCGCCGTGAATTCGCGCCTGGCGAATAAATTCGCCCATCACTACATATTTCTGAATGGGGGGGGAGTTCTTATCACCTTACATGAGTAGTACCATGTCATGACTTGTGTGCTCTTGCCCCTTATATAGAATGACTTTGCTGATTATTTAGCATTTTAAAATAATAGTAATAGCCCAGGTAATGAAAATACAGCCTACCACACTGTGGATAAATGTGTTATAGAAAAAAAAGGAGAAAGAAAAAAACATTTTTAACAGCAGCTACATGTGCCAAAGCAAATTAATGAGACATAAAACAACTATGTGTACATAGTTAATAATTACTCTAACCAAATATGGTTTATATATTATCCACTGTAATAATATGATACAACAAAATGCTTACAAATATTATTTGGCCTTTAGGGATATTACTTGCTGACACCTTTATTTGTAAGTACATATATCATTTTTTGGAAATTGTATTTGCCCCCTAGTAATTTATCTAAACCCTAACTACATCATTAATCAATTATGTACTAAATAAACCAACATACGTAATCTATCCTTTGCTTATGCTAACCTCAATTTAACTGGCTTCTAAACTGTGATATAAAACTTCCAGGAATTACATGAACAAACATTTTATTTACTTGTGCAAAGTGAATTATTGCCTATCATGTGAAAAAGCCCTTATACTCCTGGATAGGCAGAACTTGTTAAAGACCATTTTCTAGTGCCATAGACAAATTGCACAGGCTGCCACGTTAAATTTATACTTGAATTAATTTCCTCTATTTGGACATTTTTTTGGTGCCAACCAGCCAGAACCAAGGGGCCTATATACTGTGTTAAAGCTCAAGTTTTTCAAGGGGAAAACTCGAATTTTTAGAGGAAAAAAATTATACCCCAAAGCTGTTAAAAATGCAAAACTACTCCATCTAAAACCTGTCGAGGTTGCACAATTTTGTTGTACGATTTTGTTGTGTAGGGACTTTTTGCTCGTATCCTCTAGTGGGTCATATACATATAGAGAACACAGGAGGAGTGTAACTAAACATTTTTGGAGAGTTTGCCCATTTATTTTTATTGAGACACTGTGGCCCATGCTTAGGTTCAATACTTCATGCTTCATTTATATCTCCAGCTATTCATGTGCAAATTCATGAACCAAGCATCACATTGGAGTTTAATTATGAATAGGATACATAAGGTGTTCTGATAAGTCATTATTTTCCGATTAGCTGATTTTACACCAATAATTGGTTAAATCAGCTACATCATTAAAGTCCGAGAACAACACTTTAGAAAACCCTAGTACAAGCCAATAATTCAGACTTGCCATACTAGAGTAGCACTATAGCAAAGTAGCAGGAAAGCTGCAGTACCGTAAGGGTTAACTCTGCTACCATTTCCATAAAATATGCACTTTTAGAACAGGACATCTGTCACTGAGGCTTTTTTGATCAGAGAAACCAGCATGAAATCGTATTAACAGCAATGTTAATTGTGTTTCTCTGAAGAGACAGTCTGAGAACTGGGCAGAACTCTAGGAAATTGTATTATTGACCTCTGAACTAGACTCCAAAAGCAAGGGAAAAAGGACAAAGTGGAATGTGTTATGGGTGTCATCATTGGGTTATTCTGTAATAAGTGAAAATAACTAAATATGGCCCTTTTATATGTGTCTACAGATCAACAACCCACATTCATTATCCATTTTGTGCCAAACTCCACTGATACTCAACAGAATCCTACCAGTTAGGAGGGTTAGGATTCTAGGGACTGAGTTATATTGCTCAACTTGTTTGTTTATACATTTCATTGCCTAAATGTAGAAATATACTGTATGTAGAAAACTATGTATATTGTATTTAAGGAACTAGCCAAAAAAATTTGTCTTTAAAAATATTAGCATATTCCTATGGGAACTACGGGGACCCGAAAGACTATTTAGACTGACTTAAGGATGTATATTTGGGCTGTGGTTGGAATGGTGTATTTTAGGGTGGGGGTCCCCAACTTTTTTTTAACCCATGAGCAACATTCACATCTTAAAAGGGTTGGGGAACAGCGCAAGCATGAAAAATGTTCCTGAGTGTTGTAAAATAAGTGATTGGCCATTTGGTAGCCCCTGTGTGGTCTGACAGGCTACAGGGGGCTCTGTTTGGCAATACACCCGGTTTTTATATAAACCAAAACTTGCCTCTAAGCCAGGAATTCAAAAATAAGCACCTGCTTTGAGGCCACTGGGAGCAACATAGAAGGGGTTGGTGAGCAACATGTAGCTCACAAGCCACCAGGTAGATATAAAAGTGCATAAAACCATGGGCTGCGCCATCTTATGACCTATTACAGAAGTGCAACTGCTTCACATGGCCCTTATTTTTCAGTCAAGGCCAATGTTTCCTTGTAAATTAAACTGTGATACCCCATGGAGAAGACCTACAAAGCCACTTATGGATGATGGTGAAGGCTCCATGGGCATAATGTAATGCTCAATAGACCAATGGGAAAAGTATTGCTACCATATGGTTTAAAACTTATGTACTAGGTATTGCAAGAATTAATTTTGTGTGGAAAAATTCTTTGTTTATTTCAAATTAAAATCATTATAACTTTTGTGTCTGTAGGCTATACACCAACAGAAGAGGAATCAGTGGAAGATATCTGCTATCACAATACAGATTTCCCTCTGGGTGCTCTAATACTTTACAGACAAATGTTAAAGATTTATTGCACATGAACATCAAACACGGTTTTACTACAATTCTCATTTGGATCAAATTGACACATTTTACATTCATTTTCGCCTAATGAGATTCTTTCACAGCACATTATATTCCAAGTGACCTCGTACATTTAATATGTGGCGTGGAACAAACTCATACAGATATACCGAAAATCTTTTTCTTACCAAGTTTTCTAAAGAAGAAAAAGAAAACAGTTCATAAGTTTTGAACACAAATAAGAACATGTATTAATCAGTGACAAAACAAGCCGTAGTTGGAGACAAGCTAATAAATTGTGTTTTGTGCACAAAAGTAGTTTTAGCTAAGCCTATACATAAAATAATGGCTTGGTTCCCATTAATTAATATATATATATATATATATATATATATATATATATATATATATATATATATATATATATATATGTATATTTTTTTATATATAGATAGATAGATAGATAGATAGATAGATAGATAGATATCTTTATATATTTTTTAATATTCAATGTTATTTTTTCACAATTTGAAAAATCAACACATATGCAAAGCTGCAAAACAATACAATACAATACAATTGCTTCCTAAAAGATAACTTTTAAAAATATAGGGAGGACTGAAAGAGAAAGTCATACTGTGCTATACACAAGTACTAGAAACAATGAGAAGACATTCACCAAGGCTAGTTATGCATGGAACCATTATCAAGAATTCTGCTGTGCATCTAAAACGATCAAGGATTACAACTACATTTTTAGTTGGGAGCTTCACAATTTTGGAGCATCCCGATAATAGAAACAAGTAACCCAAAATGCAGATTAAGCATTGTACACTATGGGGCAGATTTATCAAGGGGTATCAAGAAGGTTTTGAAGTTGTTTTCATTCGAATCCTTCACTCGAGCTTAGTAAATGTGCCCCTATGTTTTATTTTATATTGTAGTGTTTTAAAGGGGGTGATTGAGAGCCACACTAAACAGCATGGGAACCAGACTTTGGGTCAAGATCAAAAGGTGTAGTATCACTGCCTTAGAGAGGGATGGAGGAAGAGAGATATTATTCTGTTTGGGTTGGGTTTAGGACTGTGAACATCTTTAGTCTAATACTGGTGGTGCTGGAGGATCTAAACATATCATTATATCTTCCAAGTTGGGCCTGGATATTCACTTTTTCATAAACATTTAATTAGCTCTTTTAACTACAATTTTATTTAAAGTTATAACTAAGCAAAATCAGGTACTGCCATTCCACTCTCTTTATACGTTTATATACAGTATAAGGAATGGCTACTTTCTTCTTTCTTTCTTTCTTTCTTTCTTTCTTTCTTTCTTTCTTTCTTTCTTTCTTTCTTTCTTTCTTTCTTTCTTTCTTTCTTTCTTTCTTTCTTTCTTTCTTTCTTTCTTTCTTTCTTTCAAATTCAACCCAGTATACTATTAAGTCCACACTTTATATGGTATCTGCTCTCAATGTACAATATGCACTGTTTTTTTTAAAGTCAATAGCAGCCATGTTGATGATGTCAATAACAGACTGGTATCTGCACGTTGGGGGTTTCGGTATGCAAAAACTATAATATTGCATCATCACATGTCTTATTATCTGCCCGCAGTCAACAGTCAAACTGTCCTTCAGATTAGATGTAGCTTCCCAAATATTGTGTCTCCAAACTTCTAAAAAATAGGGGCACAATCCTGCTAGTACCACATTGACGTAGACAGTGATTAACACAAAAGCCTTAGGGTGCAAGCTTCTATCTCAGATGCAAACAATTAAAACTGAAGAAGGTGCACAAAAAGCATGCACATTAGCTACTGTCTAAATAAAGGTGGTACTACTAGGGTTGTGGCCCTCTGTGCACCTGGTTGCTATAAGCTACAAGTCTTTTTATGCCAAGTAATCTTTCCATTCATTATAACCAACACTCTATTTCAATTTAATATTTCTAATACAAATCACAGTTTCATTTCAATACAGTTATTTATTGTCTGCTTGCTGTTTTATGAATTGCAGTCTTTTTGCTTTATCACACAATTAAATTAGACGTTCATTAGCCACAGCAATTTCTATATGCATTTTTCCTTTTTTTTGCAGTAAAAAATGTATTTTGTAAAAACTGTATGGAGAATATAAAAATAAAAAAGGTATTTTATGACCTTGAGCAGAGGTGAAAAGAAATGAGAAATGTTAATTAAAATTATTAGTGTTGTTTGAGGTGCTTATCTTGTTTACAGCTAAAGTTTGGTTCCCTTTTGTATAATTAGGGATAATTTTATTTTCTTTCAAGTCGGTCATTTTGAATATCAAAAAGTTTTATCTTAAAGGAAAAGGTTATTTACTATTAAATGCATCGTAAAGCCCGATGCTTAATCATTCTTTGCAGCCTGTCTCCTGTTTTCCTTTATTTGCCATGAAAGGTGTCAGCATTTAGTACAAGATGAGGAATAAAGCACACATTTGCCTTATGTCTTCCTAATCTTCCAAGCAAATAGACTACCATTACATTGTGAATAATATACGAGTGATATTTTGTACTTTTAAAATGACATAAATGAAAGAAAGAAAATTGAAAAGGAAAACACCTCAAGGAAAACACATTTACTACTGGCACAAATAAAGGTGCAGGAAAATTGTGTCCCTTAGGGCCCATACACAGAGCCTGTACCGATACGACCTTGTGCCAGATTAAAAATCATGTGCAACAGGCACAAGTGACCTTCTTACAAGACTTATGACACACAAGGTTGGGTTGTGCCCGAGGAAGCTTAGGACCGCTTGCGTCAAAACTATTTTGAGGCCCATTGATTTCAATGCATTTTGTGAATTTTTTCAACCTTTTCGTGAATCTTGCAGTAAATTTGCAAATTTTTCTACGAAGCTAAACGTCACTTATTAGCACTCAATTTTCTCTTAGTACCTTAAGTATCCCTTATTGACCCTGAGACAATAATAAAACATATATATATATATATATACATATATATATATACATATATATATATATATATACATTATATTTGACCAGAGCACCCACCATTTGATTGTTGAAGAAAGAGTGTGGGTACCAGGGCCGGGCCGCACCTCAGAGGCGCCCAAGGCAAGCCGGCGGACGTGTCGCCGGCTTAGCCCAAGTGCGCATACGCAAGGTGGCGCTCGTGTGCGCATGCTCAAGAAAGCGGTAGTTTTTACTTCATTTGCGCTTCTGCGCATGCGCAAATTGCCGACAAATACATTCGGGCAAAATTCTGTAAAGACCAAACAGAGTCGGGCACCGGACTGGGGGTAGGCGACAGAGGAGGTGCGTGCCTGGCCTCCCCAGCTTTGCGCCCTAGGCATGTGCCTACTCTGCCTACCCCTAGTTCCGGCCCTGGTGGGTACAGTACTTTCAGAACAATTATATTAAGATATATATATATATATATATATATATATATATATATATATATACATTAAGAAACATCTGGTGACATTAATTAAACCTTCTTGCCAATCTTGCCATATTCTACGATAAATATGCAACTTCTTTCTGCTGATTATTTGGAAGTAACACAAAACATTACAAAACATTGATGGAAATGTGAAGTCTGTATGACTGAAACCACAAGCCATATAGGGGAAAGGTACATAGCTGAGATGATATTAAAGTAAAAAAAAAGAGAAAAAAATAGAATTTAATTAAGAACAAACTTGAAAATATAGGCAGAGCAGTGAAAAGAAAAGGTATAAAAATGGTGTAATTCTGCTTCAAACAGACTCACTTGAGGCTATATTTGCACTGTGCAGCAAGCAGAGAGGGAAGTTTAAAGCATAAAAACTTCTCCAGGTAGTATACTAATATGGGATTAGCACATCTTGCACAATGGGGTAAATCTTCGGTTGCCTTCATCTGCCACTGAAATCACAGGACTATTTGTGAAATCGATGCCTATATTGAAGCTTATATTTGAAGTGGAATTGTTGCCACCACTTTAGCCTGCATCTTAAACCTGGCAGTTTTGGCTGTCTTGTGTTTGAGTTCAAAAGTTCTATGGAAAGTGGACCATGCTCATCATTGCTAAATCTTAAAAAAAACTGTGTGAAATATAATGACCTACAGTATGAAGTAAACCTCTCCAAGTGATGGCAGTAGTGACTGATAAGCAAATTTGAGGAATTGCTTCACATTAAAAATTTGCAAAATCTGCAGAAATTTTCCCACATTTTTTTTAAATTATTTTTTTTCAATTAGCATCATTGTGGTAAAATTAAGGTAAAATCACAATGCAGAAGGTGTTTTTATACACTGCCCTATATTGTTAGAGAATCTAACAGTTAAAATATAAGCTTTCCACTGTGGTACAATTCTTCTTAATAGTAAAAAAAAACATGGTGGTATCGTCTTGATCTACAGTATATCAATCAAGAGGGACTTGCCATTTAAGACACTTGTCATTGTAATAGGAAAACTGATGTCAGAAACACATATATTTTAACATTATCTCTAATATATTTAGCAATATTGCTGCTTCATTTACATTTATGTGTATTGTACATTGCTAGATCATTTTCTTCCATGCGGGATGTTATATGTTTGTAGGCGATGCAATAAAATACACAGAGGATACATTTATGGAAATGAATGCCATTTTTAATTTTCCTCTTAAGTAAGGCATGTTAAATAGGTTTTCGATTCTACACACAGGATTTTATATGGCTTTTGCTGAGATTTGTATTATTTCACTGCATAATACCGTAATGCTGTCTTACATTTCTTTTTTGCTGTTAGTTTTTAAAGCTGAAATAGCAAGATAACAGAAATGATAAAGTACATATATTATACGCTATAAAAACCACAAGATGTAAATGATATTTAAATACAGATAAGATGAAGGACAGAATTACAATATAATGACAACTTATACGTAATGCTTTCTTTTTTATATTTTTTAATAATACATACAAAAATATCTTACCTTTAAGAGCAAAGTCTGCAGATAGACTAGTCGTAAACCAATATACATTGATTGCATGCAACACTATCTAGAAATGTGTACAAAAGGAAGAAAATTAGTTTTTATGGCTCCTCATAAGTACCTTCCCAAATAACATCAGTAATAATTATTGCCAATTAATCCCCAAAGAGCATTTGAAATGTAGCAAGAGGCATTAAAAAAAGTCATATTTAAAATGCAGACAATTTATTTTTGGGCTTATTTCTTCTGTTGTCTAATATTTTCATAAAACATTTAATCTCATATTTCAAATTACACATTTTTATGTGTGTAAATGCATTGCATTCATTACTTTAAAAACAATGTAATCTTTCTTCCCAGCCCCTTGTACAGGCTAAAAAAAAATCATGTTTATCATAATATTACCTACTTAAAGTTCCTTAACGTAGCTTTCTCAAAATACTTTTTTATTTGTCACATGAAACTTCAAGACAATCAAACATTTGCTTAGAAAAACAAGGCAAAGCTGGAAAATAATTTGTACTTGTGCCATCATGCAATAACAACATAGATGTTCATAAGCATAATAGACTTATTGAAACAGATCAAATTTAGTAGAGATTCATGTATCTGTGGCAAAATATTAATATTAAAAAAGACAAATGAAAATAATAAAAAACAACAGATATAATACACTTCAGCTGGGTAAAATAACCAGCCTTGTCTCAAATTCCACATTCCATTTGTTCACATTCCTCTGTACTTATTGCCTCCCACAGGCCCCATCCGCATTTATTTTACCTGTATATAACACTAAGGGGCCCATTTATTAACAATTGAATTATGATTTTTTTTCCATGAATATCTAAAAATTTGTGGTTTTCCCATTTTTTAAAAAAAATCTTTAAAAATTTGAGATTTATTAAGTGTAAAAAACACAAAAACCTCTAAAACAAAACTTCACCTGGTAAAAGTTGTTGAGGCGCTATAGAAGTCACTGGGAGCTGCGCTGATCCTATTGGGCCATTTTAAATTCATTCAGACTTTTAGAGGTTTCCTGATTGTTTTCACTAGGATTAGTCCAAAAAAACTCTTTTTTGTAGAGGTTTTAGAGGTATTCAGATTTTTTAGCAAATTGTTATTTTTCATTCATACTTTCTTTTAATAAATGTCATGACATTTGTAATTTTAGAGAGAGAGAGTGAGTTTAGTGATAGTTACAAAAACATCTAAAACCACTAAACTCCGAACTTTGATAAATATGCCTCCACAGCCTGGACCTGGTTGCAATGTCTACCTTTCAACTTCTATTCAGGGGCAATAAATATATAAATTTGATCATAAAGAGCTATAGATAAATCTTTTTTTCAGGGTGGTGTGAGACCCAATGTGAATAATATCGTGGAATTTAATAATTTAACCACAAGTGCCTTTTAGTGAAAAATCAGATCATGGCCATGTATAGCAGCAATTATAGTGACATAAACTTCTGCTTGAAGGTTATATAAAAGAGGAGAAAGAATAGAAGTTGAATGCAAAGGGAAAAAGTTATTGTAGGTTGATTCTCGAGAGTATATGAATGTAGGTTAAATTTTAACCATAGTTTGAGAAATGAAAGTTGAATGGGAAAGGAGTATTTTAGTATTCTTTAGTATTCTTAAGTATAAAGAACAGTTGTGTTAAAGACAAGTGTGATTATTTTATAATACCCAAATGTTGCTTTTAGAATTGGTGCATTTTGGCACTCTCAATGAGTGAACATGTTGGAGTAAAAAAATCAAAGATCATTACTTTTTGGGATCAAATACAAAAACAGAATTAAAATCGTCAGCATCAGTTTGTTTTGTGTTACAATGTTTACTATAATCAATGAAAGATGTGTGATATATGGAACACGCTGAATGATGTGGGGAACCCTGTAAAAAATTCAAAGTAAATCTGTCAGCATTGTACCATCTGAAAGTGGGTTTTGCCCCAATATATTAAAAAATGCAGTAAACAGCAATCACAATCTCAGATCAGATCATTTACATTTGCTACTTTTGCCTATCAAGACTGGCAAAAACAACTTTAAAGTTGTGTTAACATATTCTTTCATTATTTTTTTTATTATTTGGGTGCAGCTCAACATTAGCTTATAGAACAGGGCCCTTAGAATTCATAAATAGTCACAATTGCCAAAGAATAATATCATGTTTCATATGTTTGCTCCACGTACTGTACACAAAGAGCAATGACCTCATATTCTGCTATCTAAATAACAGAAGGTTAATAGTAGCTAAATTCTGCCTATGAACAGTCAATGTTTTCCAGTTATAACAAAAGGCCATTTTTGTGTACGTTTTAATGCCACATTCATAAAGCATTTGCATTTTAATTTGGATCAGTTGAACATCATTTAAACAGTGACAGAGGGGCACTTGCTTTAATGTGGCAATGCATTACAATAATCAGCAAACCATGAATGAAAATATAGCGGGGCCTTAGTATTTACACAAAGAGACAGGACTGGATGCAAATGGTTTGATAATAGGATATATTGAGAAACTTCTTCTCCACCTGTACGTTTTGTTCTCTATTTAGGGTATTTGAAACCTGCAATTCTACACAAAAAAGAAAAAAAAACATTCAGAGCTGATTGCTGAATATCTGGACCTCCCAGTGCAAACATTAACTGGATGAGAAGCACTATGGAATGTAATGAAGGAAACAATACTGGGAAAAAAGCCAAAAGCCAAAACACTGGCGCCTGGAACCAGGGGATTTGCTTCCTCGTAATAGGAGCCGAACAAGCCCCAGCACTTTTGTTAGACTGGAAAAGGCATACTGTGATCCGTAACTCAGCCAAGGGGGCTGTAGATGGAGGAAAGAGCTGGCACAATGAAATCTCCATTGCCTTTCAATGTATTTTTTTAAGCAAGAATAGGAAATCAGTCGAAAAGGCTACTGCAGTTGCAATAGCTGTGATGAACGGCTGTTTTCATTTTTCTTCTTCTTCCTACCTTCCCTTCACCACCCAGAAAGTATTGACATATAGTCGAGGAATCTGAGACTGTTTATATTAAAATGGGAGGGCACCCCAACATCACTTTATTGACAGGAGGTCTGACAGCTGCAAAAATTTAACAGTTGAAGTTTAATCCCTAGTAACAGGACCAATATCCTGACGGTATTAATTCTGTTTGGAAATGTTAAAATGAGAAAAGGTTATGAGCTAAGGAAGGGACTTGTGTTTTTTTTCTAGAAACAAAGGCATACCTTCCTTCTTCCCTTGTGTCCTTGGACTGTCATCTCCAACCTTTTGAAGCTGTATCTGATTATCTGTGTGACAATTAATCATAATTAAGCAGGCTAGAGATTTGGAAAGGTAAAAAGAAAAGGTGTCTACAGATCTGGCTTGTGTCCTAAGTAACCTATCATTTCCCTTTTGGCTGATACAATTCTTGTTTGGAGCCATGAGTAAGAAACTTTGCAGGAGAAAAAACAAAGAAAAAAAATCACAAATGTCCCATTTTCGCCTTTCTTTTGGACACCAAAATGCATATTAGGATGCAATCTAGTGGGATTTGTGTTTTGTTTCCAAGAGGATGCAGGGTAACAAATTACCTTCCCAATGCCAAGTGATTTGGATCTGTTGTTATAAACCAGATTTTTCCAATTTAATGCAGGAAAACATTCCATCATCACACGGTGGCATTTTTTTTCTGGCCAATGTTTTCTCATCATTAAAATCACTCTTTTAGCAATATTGTTTGTTGTTTGTTGTTTGTGTCCAGAATGTCTTACATATAAAATAAATGTCCTCATTTTAAAATAAAATATTACTGCAGATTTAGGTTAACATTTCAGTTTCTAAGAAAACCTTTTAGATTTAAATGAATTATACTAGTTTTCTAGTCTAGCATGTCTTCTACATACTGTATTTTAAGGTCTTTTTTGTAATCACATTTATTCATGGGAAAAAACATTGAAAATTAAAATATAATTGAAATAGCATTAATACAGAAAGTGAATGCATGAAGAAAATATGGAATAACACCAGTTGTGGATAGTTCCCATTGCATGCTACACAACTAGTCAGTGTTACCACCATATAGAATGAAGCCCATTAATTTGCAAAACTGAATTTCGGTACTAGGAAGACAGGCTTTCAAGACTTTACTTTCATCTCAGCCCAGCCATGGCCATGAATTTAATCACTCACTAAGGAGGGAAAAACAGCTATCACACAATTCTGATTGGTAGAAAAGCCACATGACTATGTTTTGCATATATGACTTGCTCTTATGCATGTTTCTGAGGCAAATTGGGAATTATGGTTGTATTTTGAGGCTAGATTTATTAAAAATTAACGGGACAGTATGCCACTTTTTCAAATTGAGCTCAATGAATGGGTTATAAACTGTTTATCAGTCCACAGACAAGCACTTTGTATAATGATCTGATCTTTGTCTTAAAGCCTAACTAAGGCTGCCATTTAGGGTTTGTTTAAATATCCCTTTGACCAAACTACCCTGTTTATGATGTGTGTGTGGGGGGGGGGGGTTCAGAGCTAAAATAAATTGATTGCAAAACACATTGAAAGTTTGTTCTGCCCTTTAATATATAATGTTTGCATTCTTGAAAGGTCAAATCAAAGTCATATATGTGGAACTTACTCCTTGTCATCAATATTCCTACTGAAATGGGAGGCATTTTTTATTTATTTCCTTAATTGAAATATTAAGAGATGTCCAATAAACTCTGTTTCCCCAAGCTTCTTGCAGGTTATTGTACAATTTTAGACTTGCCTAATAACTGGCAAGCAGGTAACAAGCACACTCATCCTATTGTGGTTCTAAATCCACTACAAAAAGCCAGAAGTATTTTTACTTGTACACCAATAGGAACAATATGATGTCACTGGAGGTGTGGTCAGCCAAATGAGGACATAAATAGCAAATTTCATACCAGTGACAATTCCTAAGGTTTTCTTACAACCTGTAATGAGAGAGAAAATAAATCAATGCCAACAGTAAAAAGTATTCTTTTGTACTAAGAACAATTCTGCTTGAAAATTTGAAGGCAAAGTGCCCCTTTATTATGCTAACCCAATAAAAAGAAAATTCCAGAATAGATTCACTGGAAATATGTTTACAATAAACGGAGAGGATTACAAGGCATTGTAATATTTACAGAGCTTCTGCTTAAAGGAACCATAATGTAAAGTATAGGTTACTAAACCTACAGCAGACTTTATCTGCACTTTCATTAGCTCTATGGAATTGAATATTAGCTATGATGGGATGGACAGTAATGCTGGAAATGTCGAAACCTAAGGGTAAAATACAGGTCAGCATTGACAAGTTATGGAACTCTGATACTCAGGTCAGGATATATAGGCTGAAGATACATAAGTATAGGATACACAGTTTCAGACTGGCTATACAGTCTGCTGAGATTCATTATACTGTACCTCCAAAGAAAATGCATGGGGAAAGCATACGTTTATGAAATGCCTCTTGCCTTTCCTAGCTTAAGGGTTAAAGCAGAATCTTAGCAATTCTTTACACTAACTTTGCTGTATTTAATATCTTCTTGATCAGTCAGGAACAACCATTACAAACCACCTACCAAAGGCACCTACAACTCTAGATCACATTGTTGCCTTGGATGGGTGGTATGTAGTGTTTCATATCTGAAACATGACTTATGGTTGAATAGGGCTAATTGTTTGGATTACATACATAATCGTTTAGCCTGTTTAATATTGATTAGCCATGCTGCTCTTGCTATCAACACAGTCAAATTGCTCTCTTATGGGCACCACCATGACAGATGACAAAACAGTAAGAAATCACCAAACCATACTAAAAAAATGCATGTGTTAGGCCTCAAAAAAAGGGAAATCTTTTGTTTTTTTTTCTCTTAGTCTACTTGTGAAACAAGGTGGCCTGAAAACATGTAAATGCATTGGAACTTCCCACAGTGCATCAAGTGAAGTGGTACTGAAACTGTTATCCAGTATTCTGTTTCATATAAATTGTGGTTTTGTAGGGGTTAAACAATTAAACTAAGGCTCTCTGTGGTCCACTTCTACCACTAACAAATCATTAAATAAGACTAATACTGGAAAGCAAGAAAAAAAGCCATTTATATTATAAAATATGTTGTGTGCTAGCACAATGCAAAGTAATATCACAATGCTTGATTGAGAAAACATTTTTAGATTATTTATTTAGCTCCCACTTTCGTTTGCACATGGGTCTAATTTGTCCAATTTACAATTAGGTTGAAGTAAGTAGATTCTATATTTATTTAGGAAAATTGCCATTTAACAATTACAGCATCCCTAAGGTTTCCCAGTGCAATGTGACAGTCACATGGATTTCATTTGAAAATGGAAGAAATAAGAATGTAAAGCATTAACTGGTTTACAGAGCAATTTAAAGGGCTAGGATAGGTATGGCAAATTACAGTGGAAGGGGTAGACCTTAGCAAGTAAGGCATAATCTATACTGTATGCAATATTGTTTTGCATTGTTCAAGACACAAAAAACATAATTGAAATAAAAAGAGTGGAGAAAAGAGTCATTAAGGATATACATAGAATACAGGATCTCAGATATGAAGTAAGCATGTCCATGACTTTATTTTTTAAGTTGGTGCATAAGGTAGAATAAGGTCACTATGTATTATGATATAATGGTTCTATACAATAAACCCTTCGGTCTTTTATTCATCAGTAGATATTTCCAGAAGACACAAGGGTATCCTTTGACATAAGAAGATAGAAGTTTAAACAATGTTATTACACTGTTTAGTTGTGCAATTTTTGGAGAAGTTGCCCAAGCAGATATCTTAAATAGTTTTAATCCTCATTTTTTTTAATGAATGTTCTCTAGAATCATGAATGCCATGCAAGGTTTTAAATTATCTAAAGATCTGAATAGAAAAAGCATGACCAAAAATATGTTGGTTGATCTACGGAAAATCCAAAATCGTTTTAAAAAGTCTGAATGGCTGAAAAAAGGTCCAATTGGATTAGTACAACTCCCATAGACTTCTATAGTTTTGCATTACAGTTTTTTTTATTGTTTTTCCACTTTATAAATCTTAAATTGTCAGAATTTTAGAGAAATAAACAAAATATGAATTTTTAGACAAACAATTCAATTTGTGAAAATAATAGGAATTTGAATGTTAGAAATTAGGCCTCTTAGCATTCAAAGCTATCTCAAGCACAGAGTGAAACAGTAAAATTGTTTTTGTTCTAAAATTATACATATATTTGTCTGTAGCATTTACAAATTTGCTAATCCGGTGGCACTGAGTGGCCTCATTCAGATGTCACTGATTCTATCTCCCCATTGTAAGGGGCCCCAAGGCTCAGACAGGAGTAGCGGTCCAACAGTTCGAGGTACAGGCAAGTATTTAGAAAGAGAGCGGTCAAGTTCAGGCAATATGGTCAGTTCAGGCAGCAAGGGTTCAGTAAACATGAACAGGCAAGGATCAATACACAAAGTCAAGATTATAACACTAGAAGTGCACCCAGGAACTCACAAGGAAGAACCTATTGCAGGGCAAGGTGAGCAGCGTCTTTTATAGGCCTCCTTTGGCGCAGTGACGTCATGACGCTGGCGTCCTCACGCATGCGTTTTCGACGATGGCGTCCATTCTGATGCTGATGCTTCAGCCCCAGCGACCAATCCAACGCTGATGGCTCGTTTGACGCCGGCGTGATGTCACCGAGCTGCGACCAGGAGGAACCACATGGAAGACTGGAAGACGACGCCATCTTGGGACACGCCATCTTGGGACGCCAGGTAAGATTTCCTTACATCCATACATTAGGCTTTGTGGTGTAGCAAGAGAACTAGTAAGAATCTTTGGGGACTGTGGGTACAATTACAATGTGCAGAGGAACAGTAAGTAATGGTCATGTAACAAAATGGGCATTGCTGATATTATATTCATTCCAGGGCTAATTTTTTTTTTTTACTTTAGTGAAGCCTAAATTGTTCCATGGAATGTCACATTACAAAAGAGCTCCAGTTTTGTTTTGTTTTTAAAGTTGAAGGTCCATCAGTTCAGAAGCTGCTACCCACCCACACACATGATATATTCCCTCTACCCATCAAGACATATTCCATTTTCCCCTTCCAAGTTCATATACACATATATGTATTCTATCTCACCCCAGATCCTAAATCTGCCAGTTTGTGTGACTATGACTTTCATCTACTACTTCGCTTGGCTGATAGCCCTTAAGCTGTTGAGTTAAGACTTCCACTATCCTTAGCTATATTTCTATAATGATTTGCATTTTATAGGTTTGGCAGCATGGACTGTGTACCTGTTGGAACACATCAACCCAGATGAGCTGGCGCTGCAAATAGTTCAATTAGAGCAGTGGCTACTCAGGACATAAGCTATAAGTGTGAAGGTCTTTACAATCTGCAGAGTTTCCTCAACTGCAATGTGAGCTGCCATATTTTCAAATCAGCCACAAGTTTTGTGGCAATGAGAACTCATTACCATCTGGAACATGCATTTATGGATTATCAGGGGTCCAATTTTTCATGTAACACCAGTAGCTGAAGGCAATAAAGGTCACAAGGAAAGTGCAGAATTGTATAGGGCAATACATGAGCAGCATGAGTAGTTGAAAGTAGCATGTGTTGAACAGGAAGGATATGAGGTAAATGTTGTGGGTACACTTGCACAGAGCACTGTGGGCATTAATGAAGACAAACAGCAGAATTCAGGTTAACCAATGCACAGTGCCAAAAGCTGAGCAAGGGCATTATATAGTAATAAAAGTGTTTCTGTGCGGCTGTAACTGACAACCTCTCAGCTAAGGAGGCAGGAGATCTGGTTTGAATCCGAAGAATGGTAGGAACATTCTTACACTGCAGAGAGGACACAAGAACACTTTGCTCTTTATTAAAAAGAGAATGTTATAAACAGTCAATTTCTTTCCAAATTGTCTTTGGGATATTAAAACAAACCATGAAATGCTCAAATTTTTAATAATAATACATTACTTGTTTCTTGAGACTCGGGCTAGGTATATTCCTTTGCAGGCACATTTTTACATTCCATCAACTTTCAAGAACATTCAGGGATCAGTTTACTGTATTTACACTGGGAAATTCCATTTCCAGAATACATAAGTTAAACGAAACTATGAAGAGATACAGTATATAAAAGTGTTCTCCGGAGAAACTGAGAATATGTTTATGAATGTGTCTAAATGGCAAGCTGGTCTTATTTCATGAATTTGACCTATGCCATCAAACATGAATATTGGCCATTCGAACGCTGAAATAATGCTCTGTCTAGAAACTTGGCATCATTTCACATTCTTATCTGCCATATTTTCTTGCCTTTTGTCACTAGAGCTGTGGTTTTGAAATGCCAGCATCCACATTAGTTTAGGATTTCAGCCAGTTCATTTGGAATTCATACTTGGAAAAAAAAATCCCAGCCCAGTTTGCTTAGTATAGCATTTAATTCCGATTCATACTGTTTCATGATGATAGCATAGGTTACAGGTTAAATAATTCTTAGATTGTAAGCTCTCTGTGGAAGGGATAACTTGCCATACCAGATCATTTTAATCTTATTATAGATATTGCATTTTACACAAGCCACAAGAATATTGTATTGAAGTTTACATGCAGTATTTAATAACATAAAAGTATGTACCAAAAGGACTGTCCAGTTTTGAGAATAGAGTGCTACACCACAGGTATCTTTGTTTATTTTCACATTCATGTGCAATTTGCATAAATTATGGCAACATAGTTTTTTTGCAATTGTGTTTTTTCTATCAATCACATTTTATCATATAAATATTCACAACTTTTCAGTGGGAAAATATTGTAATCGCAAAATGTCCATTCGGACAAAATAGTCTTGCATTTATAAATTGTCGCGCACGTCAAAATTGTCGCACGTCAAAATTATTATCAGAAACATTAAAATATATGCATTTAAACTGCCTATATACTTAAAAATTCCCTTTGTGTCGGCCCACATTGGGTTGATCTGATCATATGGCCCCTGGTTTAACGATGGGATCATGCAGAGGCCAATAATTGTTAGTACAGGTATGGGACCTGTTATCCAGAATGCTCGAGATGTGGGGTTTTCCAGATAACGGATCTTTCCGTAATTTGGGTCTTCATGCCTTAAGTCTACTAGAAAATCATGTAAACATTAAATAAACCCAAGAGGCTGGTTTTGCTTCCAATAAGAATTGATTATATCTTAGTTGGGATCAAGTACAAGCTACTGTTTTATTATTACAGAGAAAAAGGAAATCATTTTTAAAAATTTGGATTATTTGGATAAAATGGAGTCTATGGGAGACAGCAATTCCGTAATTCGGAGCTTTCTGGATATCAGGTTTCTGGATAAGGGATCCTATACCTGTATTTTGTTTAGTTTGTGGTAAGTGACTTGGAGCACCTTCTCTTACAGGACCTGTCCAAAAGAGCTCACAATCGAAAGGATATAATTTTTACCAACAAATATAAATACACATACACCACTATTTTTGGTACATGTTACTGAGTTGTAGAAATGCATGCACATAATAATAGTAATGGGGGTGATTTATGAAGACGACACAAACAAGAAATTAGCCAGTAGACATACATTGAGTAAAACTTTGTTTCTTCTTTCACGATTCTCTTACTTAAATGTGCCAACATTTTGTGTACTAAAATACCCATAATATGGTAAATTCAGAAAAACCAAATAAATAAAACCGGCATCTCGTTTTTAAAGCCGGCGCCCGTTTTTGACGCCGGCGTCCGTTTTTTCGGAAATTTTTTTCCTCGAATTTTCGCGGGCGTTTTGCGAATTTATTCGCTGGCGGCAAATTGCGCAAATTCGCCGCAAATTCGCACCTGGCGAATAAATTCGCCCATCACTAAACAAAAGGCAAGGTGAAATTCTTCTACCAGTTTGCAAAAATTCGCTCACTGGCAAAAAAAATGACCTTAACAGGAAAATTGTACCATGTGAAAAAGTTTGCTCATCTCTAGCACTGACTTTTGCAAATCACTTTAAATAAAATTATAATATAATATATATATATGAGTATTTCTTTTTTTGAATTTGAATGCTCCCAAAGTCCCCCCACAATAGCAATGCAAATATGCCAGGTTTTCAATTTTTTATGCTGTATCCACAACACAAAAATTGGGGCTGAGTATTCCAAAAATATATTCATACCCTCATGCATTGCTTTATGAGCCAAGGTTATTCATCTATTTCAATTTTGAAGTGTATTTTCCCTTTACTTTCAAATTTTACAGCAATGAAATAGCAGTACAATAAAGCTTGACTACTCCTTGCTTAATGTAAGGTGATCTAACATACGAATAAATCAGACCTGCCTTTGATTTTTCCACTGAAAAATAGTTACACTATATTTTTATGAAATATATTTTTTATTGCTGTTTCTAAGAGGTTTTTTTTTTGTTGCAACAATGAACAATACTGTTGGAAATCTGAAACTGTCATCCTTTTTATGCTGCTCATTTAAATATATGGTTTTAAGGGGTTAGAAGAGTTTAACCAAAAAAAACCCAAAAAATTTTACGCCTTTATATAAACTTTGCCCTTGATTCTCTCCAACGAGTCAATAACTTTCAGTTATATCCTTTTACATGAGATTTGCATTGGCTGTAGATTTTCTTTTACCATTGAGGAAGTCATTAAGAGGAAATAATGTTCAGCAAGTAAAATATTTTTTTCTTGATTAGGTTTCAAACAACCGTGTAAAGGGAAGAATATTATATAATAGTTATTGTCTTTTCAGAGTCAGAGCCAATTTGTTTATTCAGGTATTTCTCAGAAACATGCTGTAACATTCCTCTCATGTATTTATATTTTACTTATCAGACTTTTGTGCAAAACCCTTAGCTATAATTTCATGCCAGATCACCGCGGCTTATCCCATTGAAAGCAGTTTGATGCCACGATACTGTTTCATATCCTTATTGAGAGAAGTGGGAGAGCTTTATGAAGCTTGAGCTTAATCTCTGGCTCAGATTTATGCTGCAAAGTTCACCAAGCCTGGAAATGCCTGGTGCTATTTCTGCATTTTTTTTTCATGATCTGACAGCATTATGATACATGTAGAGGCCCTACACGTATAACTGTTTTTGGCCTCAGCTGCTGAAGAAATAAAAGCATGTGGAGAAATGGAATTTGTTCCCACTGTACAGTGAACTTTTAGCAGTAGAAGTATTATTGATACTTTTTAACATGTGGAAGCATTCTACAATCTATATGACTTTTACGAGGAAGGATGGTCCATTACTACAACCAGCAGGCACAATTGTAGAAGAATTCAAGTAGCCGTGTAACTATGAACACCACACCATATGTCTTTGTTTTTGTATCTGATTTTATTATCCCCTCACTCAGGCCTCATTTCCACTGTGAGGTTTAATAGAGGCTCCTCAGCTGTTGCAGAATGATGTCGCAGAACAGTCATCCATTCACCAGGTGGGGAAGGTTTCTGGGAACCATAGATCATCTACTACTGAGATTAACTTTTTTGGCTACTTCTGTGATGGGACATTAACTGGGAAGATAATTAATAATGGTATTTGGTTTTCAAAGTAAAATATCCAGCATTTGTAAGTAGGTTCTGCTCCCAAGTTCATGGCACACAGGAAAACCACACCATCATTCAGAGTTTTTTTCCATTCATTCATTTTTTCTAAAAAAAAATTCATGGCATTTGTGGTTTTAGAGACAATGATCGTCATTTCAGCTCTAATACCACTAAAATTCGACCTGTAATAAATGGGCCTCCATGTGTGGTGATACTATTTCCCATTCAGCCTCCTCAACAGTTGGCATAGATTGTAAGTAAGCCTCATGACATTTTTTTTCTCGAGACTTGTTGAGGAGATTTTTATTGTGATTATGCTTCAGTAGGAATTGAGAAGATATCCCTCTTAAAATATGCTCAGAACATTTACACACACAGGACACGCTTTATTTTCTCATGTGGTTCACCAAGCACACCATCCTTTAATAAGAAAAAAATGGTAACAAAAGTCCAAATATAGTTTGATTCCGAGGAAGCTAGGATCACTCCCAAAAGTCCAGCGTCAACTCAGGTTCTCCTCCACCTGTTAGAAAATTCTTCCAAATGTAAAGTCGCTGTATTCGCCTTTGCTGGCTTCTTCCTTGAGCTGCACGGGCTGCACGTATTGGCTACTCTTTAATGTAATAATTCACAAAACAATCCTTTCTCCTCCATTTTTTATTTTTTAATTTTTTTTATTTTCTTTTATTCTTTAAAATTGCTTTGAATTTAAGTTTGGCACGAAACATTGGATGACACAATTATAGTGTGAATTGTAAAGCACGGTGGTTTTAAATAGACACCAAGGGGGTCAGCAAAAAACGTTTAAAAATACTACACTATATGAAATTTATTTCTGTTATTCTCCCTCCCCAAATTTATTTGGAGGAATACAGCGACTTTACATTTGGAAGAAGAGAAAAATGGTGCAGTTTGCGCCTACAAAGGCTGGGACAAAGTCACCAGAAAATGAATTTATTGTAGAGATATACGTAGTGTAAATCTTGGATGCATTTTCATTTCAGAATTATAAGGAGAGCCCAAATCTGGTCTTTGATGAAACCTTTGGAAAAGGCCTTTGGAAACCCTTCAAGTGGACTTTGACTTTGCATTGTCTCCTCAGAAGACAGAAGTCAATAGGTCTATCACTGCTTTTATGCTACCATGTAAATGTTTTGGAAGACCATTTTCAATGTTTAGACAAACATAAATTATTGTATTATTGATAACTGTAAATAAAGCTGCTAAGCTAATTGCACGACAATGATCTATGAGCAGAAACTATGATGCAAGTGGTGTAATTAATTGCAAACCCTGAAAATGGTGCTGTTTTAATTTGACCAACCATTTTATAATAAAAAAAAATATAACTTTTCAATAATTAAACTGGCAGAACACATCAATATGGACCCTGTTTAAGTGCATTGGTAGTAGTTTTTAATTTATCCCTTAGAAAAATAAATATCCCCAAGTTGATGTTAAACTAAGTATTTGAAACAAAATACAGCTTAAGAACATTACGGGCCGGATTTACATATGGTCGAATATCGAGGGTTAATTAACCCTCGATATTCGACTGCCGAATGTAAATCCTTCAACTTCGAATATCGAAGTCGAAGGACTTACCGCAAATAGTTAGATCGAATGATTGAAAAATCGTTTGATCGAACGTTTAAATCCTTCGAACCGTTCGATTCCAGGGATTTTAATCCATTGATCGAACGATTTTTCTTTGACCAAAAAAACATTAGAAAGCCTATGGGGACCTTCCCCATAGGCTAACATTGCACCTCAGTAGGTTTTAGGTGGCGAAGTAGGGGGTTAAAGTTTTTTTTAAAGAGACAGTACTTTGACTATCGAATGGTCGAATATTCGAACGATTTTTAGTTTGAATCGTTCAATTCGAAGTCGTAGTCGAAGTAACCAATTCGATGGTCAATGTAGCCAAAAAAACATTCGAAATTCTAAGTTTTTTTTATTCTATTCCTTCACTCGAGCTAAGTAAATGGGCCCCTACATATTTATTTTGAGATGTATTACTTAGGAATTTTTTTCTATGATAAAGTTGCATTGAACAAAACCTTAAACTAATGAGTGCTGTTCTAGGTATTACTTACGAAGATTTTAACAGCTGATTATAGAAATGACTCCCACTTGTTATCAGTTATGGATTGTTTGTTTTTTATTATATTAAATAACTGTAATAAATAATACAAGATAAAGCTCCTGTTATTCTTTGCATGTATTTTATGTACTGACAGCCTGGTTATGTGTCACTCGAATTGTGGAAATTTGCAGTGAATCCATGCTAGCCAAATAAATGTTGATGCGCGACGGATTTGACGCAACCACTTTTCCCATGAGGCAGTTTAAGATTTTATTCGCTGTCGGCGAATCGTGCAAATTCACAGTGAATTTGCGCCTGCTGAATTTATTAGCCCATCACTACCCATCACTACTCATGGGACAAGCTGCTGTCCTCTGCAGTCCAAAACCAAGGTCAGAGGTCTGCAGCAATGCAAGAATAGCAGTATGCAGTGCAAAGTGCAAAAAAGGGCCTCTTCTTGCACTTTGCCCATTGTCTTTTTGCAAGTTTTTGGCCTGACCATTATGCTTTTTAAGGCAGTGCAGCCCTGCACATAACAAACCTATCATTATTGGACAATAGAGGCTAAAGACTTTGCAAGACTACAGTGTAAGTTTTTCCCTGTTAATTATCACGTGCTTGCAACATGCTGTCACTTAGCTGTCCTGTACTGTAGTCTGGCAGTTTATACACAATTTGGTTGTATTTATTTAAAGTGGTTAACCACGCGTTGAGTAATTTTTATGTTTACATCAACAATGATTTATGTTAAACTTGACACATCTATGCTCTGAGCTTTCTGTCCTATTGTTTGCTGTAAATATATTTTGAGTTAGTAAATATTTTGTTAGCTTCTTTGTGCATGCTTTAAGTTCCCTAAGGAAAGATCTTGCTGGCATGTTCTCCAGAAGCAGATATGCTAACTCTTGGCATCCCACATAATGAGAGAACAGCCCATAATGTCACTGCTTCCTTCAATGTCTCATAGCTTGAAGACATTACACAAAATATAATGTTTAAAAAAAGAAAATCCTATGTTTTCACATTTTTGCATACTGGTATAATAAGCCAGGTCTAGAGGTCAAATGAGACTATTTAATTTCTTTGTATCGTGTATATTGTGAGATTGGTAGAAATTTCTCACTAAATCTGATTTTGATAAGGATTTTAAGTTCCTAATCAGACATTTTTAAAATACTCAAATGGCAGTTAATGAGTTTAATGCATAAAACATTCAAAAGTGCAAATACTATAGCTTATATTTATTTTCATAGTCTCAAACACAGTCACAACTTGCAAATGTATTGTTATAATAATATTGAGCAGCAAATTATTGAGGCCCCTATGGGCCACACAATTCAGTTTGTATGTCCAAAAAGCCATTTAGTTAATTTAGGAGAACCCTACTGTATGTTACCAATAGCTTGATAACAGGAAACTTGAAAAATAAAATTGCCCACAATAGACTCTATATAATATTACTCTGACCCCTTAGGAAGGAAAGTGTAGGGGTCAGGTATTTTTATATTTTTTTAATTTAGATTGGTATATTCTTTTAAGATATTATAGGTTTTTATTATGAGTCAAAACAAGAGCATTTTGCATAGAGCAGTTTTGATGTAAATTTGTGAGAAAAATCTTCAGTGTTCAGATTTTATTACTTTTGCTGGTAGGCATCAAAATTGGGTCTGCACTTGATTCTCTGGATGCAAGTATGCTATGGACACAGGGACGATGGTAGTTCCAATGCTCCCCTGTAGGGATGGGCGAATTTGACCCATTTTGTTTCGCCAAAAATTAGCCACCTGCAAAATGTCGCTGATGCCCATTAAAGTCTATGGACATCAAAAACATTTTGATGCTTAGCGAATATTTTTGATGAGTGTAATTTGTTTTTGATGCGCGACGCCATACAAGTCTATGGGCGTCATTTCCACGGCAAAACAAGGCAAAAAATTTGCCCATCCCTGATTCCCTGCATCAATAGACCTACAAGAGGGGTTTGGATAGACCAGACAGCACCAGACAGCACAACTATGCGTAAGTGCAAGGAGTACCTTTTGATGCAAGTAATTAGGAATTTTTCACGCGAGACAAGAAAACTTGTGTGACCGCAACTGCACATGGCAGTTGAAAATATAACCCCTTAAATCTTACCCTATACTTTGAGATATAAGGAAACCCTGTGAACAGAAGTTTTCAATCTGCGAATAATATTGAATAGGGGCACAAAAAAAATACGTTTAAGATTTGTGTTGACAGTGAACATTGCTTTCCATGGGAAATTTGCAGTCAAAAGAACAAATTGTACAGTGTTGTGCATATTTGCCAGAACCTCCTTTAGTAAATACATGCCATAAAGGCAGTCTGGCATATGATTTTATTTTGTTACCTCTCCACGGAGATCCCAGAGCTTGGAATCATGTCAATCCTTGTAAAACAGCTGCTACTATAATCCCATTCCAAATATAAGGCTTAAAGTGCTGTGAGGATTGACTGCAGAACTGATCATCTACACTATAAAATGTTAGAGGTTATGCTTCAGGGGCAATGAGAATGGAACTCTCCAAAAACAGTACCGTTTTGATTAAGTTATGGAACCCCACTGCTAAAAGAATGCTATTGTTAGCACCAACTACATTTAATTCCAAACGAGGACCCGCATTCATTATAAATTTTAATAAACTAATAAGTTGAATCGTTATGTCCCCATTAGGTGGTACCAGAACATCTATTGATATGATTAAAGCCCAGCTGTTCCAGATGTACCTTGCAGTGGCACAATAGTAATAATACTGGCAGAAACTAAAGTAAAACATTTGACTTGCATGGGATTAAATAAAATGCATTTGCCTACAAAAGAATACAGTACTTATCTGGCTCCACTTTCAAATTGATAGAATATACAATCCCCTGAGTCTTCCAAATTCTAAAAGAAAACACATTGTGGCAATATGATATTTATGAAGTCAACTCAGACATTTAGGGGCCGATTCACTAACTTCGAGTGAAGGATTCGAAGTAAAAAAACTTCGAATTTCGAAGTGTTTTTTGGGCTACTTCGACCATCGAATGGGCTACTTCGACTACGACTTCGAATCGAAGGATTCAAACTAAAAATCGTTCGACTATTCGACCATTCGATAATCGAAGTACTGTCTCTTTAAAAAAAATTTCAACCCCTTAGTTCGCCATCTAAAACCTACCGAACTCAATGTTAGCCTATGGGGAAGGTCCCCATAGGCTTTACTAAGTTTTTTTGATCAAAGGATATTCCTTTGATTGTTGGATTAAAATCCTTTGAATCGTTCACTTCGAAGGATTTTATTGTTCGATCGAATGAATAATCCTTTGATTGTTCAATTCCCAGTCAAATATCGAGGGTTAATTAACCCTCGATATTCGACCCTTGTGAATCGGCCCCTTAGTATAAGACTTGGGGAATATTTTTATAATGAAATGCCTAACTTTATACCCAGCTCTTGAATTGGATCTAACTAGCAGGAAAGTCCAAAGAAACAATCTAAAAGGTGGTTGAGTATGAACAGTCTCTTGTCAGACAGCGTTTTAATCAGGATTTCATAAATTACATAAGGTATTGTGTAGTAGCTCTACGGGGCACATTTACTAAGAGCCGATTGAAAAAAACTTCGAAATTCGACCATCGAATTGCAATAGTTTGATATTCGATCGATCGATCGAACTATTTAAAAAAAAAAAAAACTTTGACTTCTAAAAACTTGGCCAAATGTTGGCTATAGGTTCTAGGAGGTCCCCATAGGCTAACATAGCAATTCGGCAGGTTTAAGGTGGCAAAGTGTCGAAGTCGAAGTTTTTTAAACAGACAGTACTTTGAGTTTTGAATGGTCGAATATTCTAAGTTTTTTCAATCAAGTCGAATTTGGCCTATTCGATGGTCGAAGTACCCAAAAATTACTTCAAAATTTGAAGTTTTTGAATTCGAAAATTCACTTCGAATTCACTTCGACCCTTAGTAAATGGGCCCCGTACATATCATCAGGTATATGATTCGCCATGTTCTCTACTTGTGAAGGCCCAATTGTTAAAGGTCAAATTTTAGTGGTATTAGAGCTTATTGAAACCACAAAAAAACTCAGTTTCACAAATGTATCAAACAATTCGAACTAAAAAACAGGAACAGGAAATGTTGCACAAAAGTCATCAAAACTACATCTTTTTTCTACTTGTCGCACGATAACTGTGACTTTTTGTTTTGTCACATTCTTATAAAAAGGCAGTCTCAAAAACCCCTGAAAACCTCAAAAACCCCGAAGCAAAGAAAGATCTTGCAGTTGTAAACAGGAACATCTGCCATTGGTTTCTACGGGTTTTAGCTGGAATATTTCGGATTCTGAATTGTCACAGTTTTGCTGCATAATAATTCTCGAAAAAGTTGTGTTTTTTTTTCCCTCTATTTTTTGGGATTTTTGGAGAGAAAAAGCCATACCCAGAAACAGTTAATCAGCCCCCTAATGTAGCGTTTGCTCTTAATTCCTGGCACACATACATGGACACAATTGCACTTGGATTTTAATGCACATTTGGTGCGTTACATCTAATGGGGGATGGTGCACTTCTGGAGCATGTGCTCAAAACAGGATTTGCATCCTATTCACTGCACACAAGTTTGGGAAGCCTACCGACTCACTAAAAGGCATTCATTTCCGAGTGTCTACTTTGAAAGAGCCTTAGCAAGCTGTAAAGCATGGAAAAACAGAAGACTAATTCAATTAGAAAACTGCGCAGGAAAATAGTTATAATGAGCCATGAATAACAAAGAGAAACCCATCACTTTCTGACAGTTTCATGCAAAGGCAGCAGGAAGTACATTTTAGTGTATGATTATCATTTTCCTTACACTGGATGGTTAATTGAAAATAAGTGTCTTACTGACAATATTATTAGATTATGTAATTGTTATTTGAATTGGAAATGGTGAATATATAATGTTGCCTTCAAATATTAACAAGAGACTCCTCTGCTTGGCTGGCGCTTTCACAGCCGCATCATTGGACAACCCTATAATAAAAGTGGATAGTGTTTTAGAGCTTTCTTGTAATATCTATCTTTTCAGCTGTGGAATCGGTATTTAATCCAACCATTTGTGACAGGGTTAACACCCACAGTCATTTCCTGTTATGCCTCATACTGACTTTGGTGTGCTGGTGAGTATTTTCCAACGCCCACTCTGCTGTCTTTACAATCAGATTATGCCATTAGACATAGACAATGAATCACTGTAATTGTTCTAATATGGTCATACAGCTTGAGAGCATTAACCCCTCACACACTGCATATTTGGTGATTTTCGATTCCCTGCACAATTTGTTTTTCGGGAGACACAAACACTGAAACACAAACCATTTCAAAATTGGAAAAGATTATTTAAGAGCCTTTTTTTTTAACAGATCAGTCTGCGATAACAGATTTTCCAGGTGCACATTAGAAATGCGTTCGCTGGAGTATAGATTGTTTAAGAAGCCACTGCCTATAATGTAAACTGTTTTATAGTAAAATATCACAGTGCATTAATATTTCCCTGCCGTAGCCATTTCACTGGTCCAAGTGTGGCCTTTATATATGTGTTACTGTCACAGGGACAACCTTCCACAAATTTTTAGGAGTTATAATTACATAGGGCTCCCATCATTTTGGAAATTGGGGCACCCATATGTGATGAATTTTTTTGCAAATAGGAAATTATACCCACTAATTAATAAACATTTGGTGCTGACAGAAAAAAAAATTTAAGGTTTTTAGTGGCAAAAATTAGGTGTAATGACAATTGCAAATCAGGAGCCCAATATTGACTGCTGGCAATGGCCTAGCCCCCCCCCAAGTAAAGTGGGATTTATCCTGCAGCACTGTTCTTCATCAACGTCTTAAGGGGGGGCCCATGACTTACTGTTTGCCCCCCAACAAGTGTGAAGAGTGCTTGAATGCACCAACCATTGCAAAGTATACAAAAAAAAGAGCTGCTGGAGGTAATGGACACAAGGGCCCAAACTAGTGAAAGGCAGCAGAAAAGGTACATGCCAACCACCCTTCCACCTTTGCAGCCTAAGCATGTGCCTCTTCTGCCTATCCCTTATTCTGGCCCTGGAACTGATTTAAGCTTCTCCACAAAGAACTTCAACATTTTAGAGAAAGGAAAAAGATTGGCAAGGAACCAGGGAAAAGGCTCATAAACATGGAAAGGGTAAAGGTCAGGAACTCATTTTAGACAAGGGTTAAATGCCAAAAAATAGTCATTACAATCAATTGTAGGGCCTTCTGAGAACCAAAATCCAGCCGGGACAAGGACCAACTAAGAGGAACTATATTTTAAAGGAAAAACAAGTGCCAACTGGGATTGATCAGCAAACCAACCAGTGATTCAGAATATGAAAGTATTTCTGGTGGTGCTAATGCATATGCATCGGCATGAAGAAGACATTGGGGACACGTGTGTGTGTCTTGAAACCACCGGCCATTTTGGTTCAGAGCAATGACAGGCTTGATGCTAAGACTGTCTTAGGAAAATTGAGTCCTATATATACAAAACAACTTCTCTGACATTTAATAAGACACTTTACTGAAAGGAACTTGAACTCCCTTCCACAAATTGAACTCATTTATCAATAATTTTTCTTGAAAACGACATCGGAAAAATCAAATTGTAAAATTGATGCTCCAAAATCCCCGACTTTATCGAATTGTCACTGCGAAAAACCCGACTTTTTTGGATAATCAAACAAAAACCCAGACTTTGGGCCAGATTCAATTCAGTGAGATAAAGTTATCTCATGGTTTATCACGTGAAAAGTCATGGGCAAGATTCAATTTGAAGAGAAAAAAAAAATGTTGTTTTCTCATAGACTTCAATAGAGTTTGCATGTTATAAACCTTGAGATACGTTTTTCTGAATTGAATTGCATCTCAAATTGAATCTCGTCCATGACTTTTCACATGATAAACCTTTTTCTCACTGGCCTTTTATCGGATTATCCAGCACAGATCACATTTTCAAGAAAAATTTTGTTTTTATCAAGCTGTGTAATGATTTGTAAAAATCTGTATAAACTGAAGCAGCCATTTGAAATAGTGATCCCACTTTTCTGTGCTGGAACTTGAATTTTGCTTGCATTTTTCCCATTGACTTTAATTGACTATGCAAGGTCTGAAGTTGTGTAAAATAATTGGGTCAAATCCAGAGTGATTCTTGCAAGTGATGAAGAAGGATATAGGAGGTGATAAGGTAAGCCATGGACATCAGACCTGAAACAAAGCTGTTTCTTGTATTTCCGCATATTTGCATTTGCCACCATTGTGTCCCTTCTGCCTTCAGTTTAGAATTTACTAGTGCGTCTATTGACATGGGGGAACTCTGGAGCTACCACTACCTGCATTCTTGTTTAATAACATGCTGATTTGTTTCCAAAATTGCACTTCGCAAATGAGCCCTATTAAGAAATCATGAATCAGCATGGAGTTTCCTGACCACTGGGATATAGTTTAAAGACTATTCAGGGCTATTGTGTATTATAAAGATAGTATAGTGCTTCAACATATCCTACAGATGCATATTCTAAAAGGTCACTTACATTTGGAATGGTTGCCTTTGCCTTTTCAGTATTTTTATTTACACTATTTATTGTAACCCTGGTGGTCCAGTGGTGCAGCGGGGATGCCTGCCGCGCCATCGGTGGGGACGCCCTCCACGCTGCTCCTCTTCGGCCGCCATGCTGGTTACTTAGGGCGCGCATGCCTTCATCTCGTTCCTAATATTGACGAGGACGCACTGGCGTAATGACGCCAGCGCGCAATGGTGCGAAAATCAAGCGTTATATAAAGCTCGTTCAGGCTTTCAGACCTTGCCCATTATAGGTTTACTCCTGTGGTGTTTTTAGCTTTGTGCTAATCTGATTCTGATCCTGATACCTGTTTTTGAACTCCTGTATCCTGACCCTTGCCTTATATTCCACTACCTCTTCTGTCTAATCCTTCTGATTGACTTCCTGGTTTTGACCCTTGCCTGCCTGACACGTTTATTCTCTGCATGCCTCGACCCGGCCTGATCTGACTACTCTATTGCCTAACGCCTTGTACTATGACCTTCTGCCCAAAGTCTCTACTTTTCAGTTGTGCCCCTCTGCTTGTCCAGAACCCCTTGCCTTGCACCTCTCATTATAAGATCTGGTGGAATCTGAGTAGCTGAGGGCTCCTCCCAAGGCCAAAGGCAGCTGCTACAGGCAGAAGCACGAGCCGAGACCAGGGTGCTTGGCATCGGTTCTAGATTTAGGGTGCCAACCGTGACATTTATAATGTGTGCTACTAGGTTGTTGTCCAGTGAAAAGGTTCACTAAAACTCATAAATTATAAAAAGCCTTACCATTCCATCATATAATAAGTTTACATTTAAATTGAGCATGCTTGTTAAAATGCATTATGCACGACTGCATAGATCCAGCATAGTCCTACATAATTTATTTGTCACAAGTGTCCATATTTAAAGGGGAGGTCTGAGTAACTTATCATATTGCCTGGAACAGCGTTATATAGATCTGAAACAAGCTACTGTGATAAATAGTGATGGGTGAATTTAACGGCAGGCATGGATTCATGGCGAATTTCTGGATTCAGCCGATTACAAACGTTTTCTCGAAACTGCCATGAAAATTCAATGTGGGAAAATTTGCTGCGATAAAAAAAATGATAATTTATCGGCGAATCGAAATGGGACACTAGTGATAAACTTGCTTGATAATGATAAACGTAGTTATGAAATATGTTCTAGTCTAGACCTTTATAAAATGTTATTGTTTGTGTACAGTATAGGTATAGGATCTATTATCCATAATGCTCAGGACCAAACTAGAATCCACTATTGGACTTATTATTAAAAAATCATGATTAATCAGATTCAGAACAAACAAAAAAATTATCAAAATCCAAATCATATGTTTTTCTCAGATTTTTTTCCTGAATCGCTCTATTTTTTTGGTTTTCGCACAAAAAAGTACGAAATAGTCTGATTTTCGGGCTAATTCCTGCAGACCACAGAAATTTCCGAATAGGATTAGCATCTCTCTCATTGATTTATATACTACCTCGGTAGGTCTGAGATTTTCAGATTCTTACTTTTTCCATCCTCGGGGTATTATAAATCTTGAAAAATTCTAGCTTTTTTTCCACTAAAAATTTAAATTTTTTTGAGCTTTTGGCATTTGGGCTTTAATACATAACTCCCTTACTCTCCTAAAAATCATGTTTTGCCTCCAATAAAGATTAATTATATCTTAATTGAGATAAATTACAAGGTACTTTTTTATTATTACGGAGAAAAAAAAAGTATATATTTTTTTAAATATGTTATTAGCTTTTTGGATAACATACTGTATTCCATACCTGTATTTAGGCATATGCGAAATAATAAAGATTTAAAGATTTAAATAATTATAAAATAATAATAATGGCATTTCCTGCTTTACTTGATGAGGAAATTACAATGTTCCATTCCCTCACAAGGCACATCATTAGGAGCAAATATCAGTGCCCAGTTGCCCCGGTTATAACACCATTCAGTACCAAGATGCTGAAAAATTATTTTTTAGTGGGTATGGAGATCCAGATTACAGAAAGATTTCTTATATGGAAAACCCGGGTCCTGGGCATTCTGGATAACAGGCTCCATGTCTGTATATGTGGGTTTTTGTTATTCATTGGGGGCTCTACTTGTTGGCATGGTCTTTCTCCCAGGTGACCAATGAGTTAATAAGAGTACGGGCAGGACAGACACAATTCCACTTTGCACCACTATATGGCAGTGCAAGGATCATGTTTGGATGCATATACCTTTAATGAATGGTCAGATTAAATAAAACAATTGCATGACATGGGCAGGGCCAAATACCTGCTCCATTTCCCCCAACAAAAAATAATTACCACTTACCACTTACCTTGTTATAACAATAATAGTGACAGAAACATAACAGTAATACTGTAATACTGCAAGGTCCCAGGCCATGGATAAAAACTAGGTGCATGACACTCGTACCAGGCCACCAGCCGATTGTGTCCTCCAGCATGGTGGCTACTCTGGATTGCATGCTTCAACCAAGATATATCAATGTAACGTAACACCTTCCTTGCTTTTATAGAGAAAACATCTAACATCTAAAACATCTGACAAGCTTTGGACTCCAATCTGCAAACAAAGTATTGCCATTTCCAGGGACCCGCCGCCCAGCTGTGACAAGGGGCTATCATCCTTTAGACTCTTGCCTAATCATAAATCAAAAAAACTCAACTTTTTGAGTAACTTAAACTGTATTCCACTAACACCGTCCACAATTGTGACTAACATAAAGGCGTTAACCCATGGGAGGGCGGGTGGGACTCCATTTTCTCTATCCAAAATGGACGACCTTTCTTACTGCACTTGATTCAAATAACCTACATTCCTCCCCCCAATGCTACATAACTAAACCCAGCTACTAAGCCCTGCCTGGCAGTTTTGTCCAGAACCAGTCATGAGCCCTGATTTGGCAATTGCTTTACTGGGCTTCCCTTTACTTTTACCGTGTGCCCACTTGCAGCCATGGCTGTATTTATATGGGCACCTAAGGGCCTGTGCCTAGGGCAGCAACTTTTGGGGGCCGCAATAGGGTGAAAATGCATTTAAAAATGACCCTGTTTGCTTTTCTACATATTGAAGCAGGATACAAAAACACCATGAGGCTTTAGCTTTCACATGAAATATCAATAATATGGGTTAACTAAAACTGTATGTGATTGACCCAGGTGCTCTGAACTACTTCTTATACTCCCAACATTATCAGCGATGGCCAACATCCTCAGTGATATCCATACACTAGCATATACAAACGACATCCATGACTATCATCTATATCCCTGCAGCTAAACCTGTGCAGACAGGGGAATTTACACAGTTAATCAAAGGTCTAAATCCCTTTTGCTATAAAGGATTTATCCTTTGATTAACTGTAAATTCCCCTGTCTGAGCGGCTTTAGCTGCAGGAAGAGAGGCAGTAGTTATGGCAGTGATATATATTCACTCACTTATGAATATTAGTGGCTGAGGATTCTGGGAGTGTGAATTGTAGCTCAGTAAGCCCAGAGGAACAGCAAATTAGCTGTTCCCAAATTTGTCACTCAGAAATAAAATCTCAATGTGTTTATAGTATAAATGAAATGAAGAACATTGATTTATGTGCTCTGTAGTGGTCAAGATGACCTCAGCCATACCTATGTACAGATGAGCAGAGGCATATAGGAATATGGTGAGCACACCTAGACCTTTTTTAAATCTACTATTTAAATTTAGCTACTGACATGACCAACATCTGCAAGAGATATATATATATATATATATAGATATATATATATATATATATATATATATATATATATATATATATATATATATATATATAAATTCCAAGGGATGCCAGCACTCACGGAAAACAAAATAAATGTGCCTGGGTGCGCGATCATTAAATGGATTGTACAAAACAAAAGTAAAGGAGGTGTCTACTCTAGTAAAGATGTTTTTTCCAGAAAAGGCGTGAACACTAGTAAAGGTAAGTGCTCTAGTAAAGGTTTGTCCTGCAGTAAAAGTGTGTAGCTTTCTTAGTAAATGTGTCTTCTCTAGTAAAGACATTTTCTCTAGTAAAGGTGTGTCCTTTAGTAAACGTGTTCTACAGTACTGGTGTGTCCTTCATTAAAGGTGTCTTCTCTTTTAAAGACATCTTCTCTATTAAAGGCGTCTTCTCTAGTAAAGGTGTGTCCTCCAGTAAAGATGTATCATCTAGTAAAGTAGCCTTCTTCATTAAATATGTCATCTATAGTAATGGTGTGCACACTAGTAATGGTGTGCACACTTTAGTAAAAGTGTCTTCTCTAGTAAAGGTGTCTTCTCTATTGTATAGTTAAAGTGTTTTCTTTACTAAAGATGTGTCCTTTAATAAAGGTCTGCCCTATAATAAATGTGTGTCCTCTAGTACAGTATTGTCCTCCAGTAAAGGTGTCTTCTCTAGTAGAAGTGTGTTCTCCAGTAAAGGTGTATCCTCTAATAAAGATGTATTCTCTTGTAAAGGTGTGTCCTACAGTAAAGGTGTTTCCTCTAGAGAAGTAGCCTTCTTAAGTAAAGGTCTCTTCTCGAGTAAAGATGTTTTCTATAGTAAAGGTGTGAACACTAATAAAGGTGTGTCGCTCTAATAAAGTTGTGTCCTTTAGTAAACGTGTTCTACAGTACAGGTGTGTCCTCCATTAACGGTGTCTTCTCTGGTAAAGACATCTTCTAAAGGCGTGTCCTCCAGTAAAGGTGTATCATCCAGTAAAGTAGCCTTCTTCAGTAAATGTGTCATCTCTAGAAATGGTCTGCACACTTGTAAAGGTATGCTCTCTAGTAAAGGTGTGTCCTGCAGTAAAAGTGTGTAGCCTTCTTTAGGAAAAGTGTCTTCTCTAGTAAAGACGTCTTCTCTATTAAGGGTGTGCACTGTAGCAAAGGTGTGTCCTCTAATAAAGTTGTGTCCTTTAGTATGTCCTCCACTAAAGACGTCTTCTCCAGGAAAGGTGTCTATTCTAATAAAGAAGAATGCTTATGGCACTTCACTTGACTGCTGTACAATGATGAAGTGTGATAATGTTTTTAAAGGTTTTCAAAATGGGAAATAATTACATATTTCAACTTAAAAATAACTAGGTGAAATGCAGCTCCATAAATGCCATGCTTTATTGTTGTATTACTGTTATGAGTTGTTTTTGTCACTTTGATCTTAGAAAATTAAACCATTGTCATGTTCCAGACATGGAAGTATACTGTGTAATCTGGATTTGCATTCACAAAAAAAAGGAGAGAAAAAAAAAATACATGTGTTTTCATTCTTGCTTTAAAGTAAAGTGCGTTCTTCTTTCAATTCAACAGGTTCCTTCAAACAAAAAAGAAAAAAACACAGCAACATCTCTCACACCCCCTGTAGGCTTTGAAATCAGGGTTCAAAGTGGACTTTCTGAATTCATAAAAACCCATAGGTCTATAATACATCCCTAATGGAAGTCAAACAGGGTACCCTGGAGATGAAACACGGTGGACTTACCCTCTGTTCACAGTAGGTGGCTGTGTATAATAAATATTTTATATTTACTACAAAAACAAACAAGTATACATATCCTCTCTGTTTGTTCTCAACTATACAGGAGCTTTGGTGAGTTTACAAGATTTCAAAGGGAAGCAAGAAAGTTGAACGTCAGGCACAGTTACATTGCTAGGAATGGAAGTGGCTTTCTGCAAATGATGCGGTCTTTATATGCAAAGCAGTAAGTGCCATCATCCTTCCACATTGCCAATAAAATCTGCATGTGTTTTTTTTTTATTTTTTCAAACAATATTCCTTTATGTATTTTTACAAAGCTCTAGCTTATTTTATGACCCATAAATGCCGACTATATATTAGGATTGCGGACAATTTTAATATCTGATGCACAGTACACTTAAAAAGAAGAAAAAAAATTCTAGCTTTGTTACAGCGGCAAAAACAGCACGTCAAGTACGTTTAACGGCTTAATGGCCGTTAGTAAATTTTACGGCCCTTGTCAATAACTTCATAATATACTGGCCTAGTTAATAGGTCAGCGGAACATTTTTATTTTGTGTAATAAACTATTTACCCAATAGAAAGCTAATTTTTAAAGATAATGAAACAAGGTGACAGTAAAAAGTGGCATTAATGTTTTCTATTTTAAACATCGTTAAAAAAAAAAGATATTGAGCTGTGAATAAATTTTTTTTTTCAAATTCTCTGCCAATACATAGTAATACTATTATATCTTGTGTTAGTAACTCTGGTTATAGCACATAGATCACTTGTCATATAACAGCAAGTCCCTATGTTGTACCACAATCGATACCTAATAAGCTGAAGAGCAACTACACCTGAAGACTAAAATGTCTTACTTGGGGGGGAGTATTTACTAAGACTCAAATAATTCCCATTTTTTATCAAAACAAAGTCGACCTAAATCTCATTCACGAATTCAACTAATTTATCAAAATAATCAGATAGAAAAAGTCAGTGTGGGAAAAGGGACATCTGCCATTGACTTTAACATGACTTCGACAGGTTTTTGCTTTGATTATACTGTTCCTAAAATAAAGATCAAAACAATTATGTGTGGGGGGTGGGCACAAAACTGTCCACTTTGCAAATACCACTATTTTCATCACTTCCAGTCTTGGTGAGGCAACCCAAGCTCTGGATTATTTATGAGAAGAAGTTGGCATAAATAATACCATTATCATGGCCAAATCATACCAATTACAGGCACTGTGGTTTGGATGCTTTCCATTGGATAAAAATTTAGCAGAACAAGATCACTCTGGTATACGGTACCAAAAACAGAAAATAAATATTGTCTAAGTCTAATTATTTATATTAAGGGTGGTTATATACTAAACCACAAATTTATCTGGTTGGGCTTTTTGGGACAAAAACTTAATTTTGTCTTGGGAAAAAAAAATAACATTTTGCAAGAGTTATTATAATCCGGTGCCGCAAAAAGCCTGAATCCGAAAATCCGACAATCTCAGACCTCTCTGGAATGACCTGTCCCTATTATATTTTTGCTAATGTAATTATGTGGGCTTGCAGGTAGACCCATTACAGTGAGCACCCAGTATTTAAAATAATTTGGTGATCTGCCAATGTTACATACAGTATGTACGTTATCCCTACTGGGAGACAATACTGCTTAAGATATATAAAGAGAAAGTCAGAGAAATCAGAGAAAAAGTTCTGTACTGTGCATGTGCACCACCAGGGCAACAAAGGGGATACCCACGATGACCATCACAATTTAAGTACCTCCATCTGGTGCTTTTTTGAAAAAGACGAGTGCCATCACAGGGTAGGAGGTAAGTAGTGATGGGCGAATTTATTCGGCAGGCTCGAATTCGGGGTGAATTCCAACGATTCGCCACTGGCGAATAAATTTGCGAAACCGCCACGGAAATTCACCAAAAACGGACGCCGGCGTCCAGAAAAACAGACAATGGCGTCAAAAACAGATGCCAGCATAAAAACCGAGACGCAGGAGCCATTTCGTGAATTTTTCGCCGTTTTGCGGGAAATTCACAAATTTTTTAACAAAGTGAAAAGCCCCAAATTCACCCATCACTAGGGATGTAGCGAACTGTTTGCCGGCGAACTAGTTCGCGCAAACTAGTTCGCGCGAACTTCGACTGTTCGCGTCCGCCGAATGTTCGCGCGACGTTCGCCAATTTGAGTTCGCGTTCGATTCGAATAAAAATTGTTCGACCATTCGACCATTCGATTCCTTCGACCGCTAAAATCGAACGATTACCATTCGTTCGAACGATTGTAAGCATTCGATCGAATGAAAAGCATTCGATCGAATGGCTTTGATCGTTCGATTCGAACGAAAATCCTTCGATTGAACGATTAAAATCCTTCGATCGTTCGAATCGAACGATTTTGCGGGTGTTCGAAGTTCGCGAACTGTTCGCATTTTTGCCGGTGTTCGCGAACGGCGTTCGCGAACACCAAAATGGCAGTTCGCTACATCCCTGCCCATCACTAGAGGTAAGCAACTAGGATAATGTAGTTCACCCTAAAATTTACTTTGAGTATGGTGTAGAATCCAGTATTCTCAGGCAACAAGAACACCATTACTTGGCTTTTAATTCCTGCTGAAATATTGCAATACCCTTAAAATCAAAAGCAGGCATGTAAATTCCAGGGCTGCCCCCCCATTTCAGGCCCACATGAAAAAGCAGGTCAACCTCCCCCCAACCAGTTATGTGGTCTGCCCTATCTATAGTTATTATATTGGTGAAAAGAGATCATAAAGAAAGTTTGATATGTTTTTATCCATAGCAAACAATCGTCAGTAAGCCTATTTACAAATATTTAAATTAGGTGAGTAGTGAACCAATCCATTTTCAGCCTTTTCTGAATTTGAGGCTGAATGCTCTAGAGCAGTGATCCCCAACCAGTAGCTTGTGAACAATATGTTGCTTACCAATCATTTGGATATTGCTCTCAGAGGGCTCAAAGCAGATTTTCAGGCTTAGAGGCAAGTTTGGTTGCATAAAAAACTGTACTGCCAAATAGAGCCACCTGTTGGCTACCGGTCCACATAGGGGACTACCAAATAGCCAATCAAATCTCTTATTTGTCATTTCCTGCTTATATTGTAAAAAAAAGGTTGGGAACCCCTGCTCTAGAGTCTCCACTATGGAATGAAACAGATACCTAAATATAAAGAGAAAAAAAGTAAATTCATGAGTTTCAGTGCTTTAACTCCACTGCTTTCTGCTCTTTATATAATGTAGAAAGTTCTTCCATTCATTGGCGTTACTGTCCCTTTAACACTGCCCATATGTGTGTCTCTCTGGAGGCCACTCATTGCGGCACGGCTCACAGCTACATTGTAGTAATACATTATAATATTGGTAACAATATAGATGTGGTAAGGAGGCCCAGGAAATAGGATTTTTATCCATTTCTTTAGAAACACCACTGTATGATTCTCAGAAAGTGCACGGAATCCAATATTTTCTTAGGTTAAAGGTATGTTTTATGTGCATCAGGGTATGTTATTTCTTTTTAATATTAATAAGAGGAGGGAAAGGTTTATTATAGAAATGACAAATGTTCTGCCTGAAGGAAAGGTTGAGCATTGGATGTGTACGCTCATACGTATTGATCCAGAATGGTGACTGAAGTCTGTACTTTAATGAGAGAAATAAAATATCAGATTAATTGACTATAATAGCATGTTCTACAAAGGATTTGAACTCAAGGGTTATAAAGTTATATGGCTAGAAATAGATAGAAGAAGTAGCTTGGGCTGCACGCGAAGACTTAACATGCAATATCTTATATTGATTTTATAACATCTTATAAGAAGAACTCTCTGCCCCGAACAAAAGAAAGAAGAAAATTGAAAAAATACCTTTTATGAATTTCTGTTTTTATGAAGGTAAGGTAATAGATATCACTGGGTCATTTACAAATGTACCAAACAAATGCAGGAGCTCTAAAATGGATACAATGGGGAGAGAATATAGATGCATTTCATTAGTATTTGCATAAAGACCTGCACTTGTCAGTGTGTCCATTGTGCCAACTGCTTTGGGTAAAAAAAAGTTGCTATGCATCCAAAATTGCACTTTGCAAACTTGACTTATGTTTATAAATTACCCCTAATGTGAAACATAAAATGAGAATGTAATTTTCTTGTATTTATTGGTAGAGAAGCATTGCTGTATGATAACCAATATATACCATAGGGGTAATGCACAACTCATAAGTACAGTTGCAGTTGTGCCAGGTTTGCTGCAGTCTTTCCCAAAAAAGTGCTGTGTGCCAATGCCATTACCTATGACCACCTCTGAAGACTGTGGTAACTCCATGGTTCCTACAGAGGTCTTGCACCAAAAAGACAGGATGTGCTTCATGTTGATGCTAACGGGCAGATTTAAGAGGTGAATTTTCAAATGAAATTTGAGAATTTTCAAGATATCTTTTGTGTACTTCGACTAGGGAATAGTCCAAATTGGATTCGAATTTCAAAAAAATTCAAAAATCTGAATATCGAAATGTGTTCAACATCTAAAACCTTCCGAATAGCAGTTTTAGCCTATGGGGAACCTCCTAGAACCTATTTGGAGTCTATTGGTGAACTTTGAAAAATGTACGTTTTTTTGGGGAAAAAGTTTGAATTGAATTTGATCAAATGCGATATTCCTTAGATTTGTACGATTCAAATTCGGCCAAATACAGACCTATTCAATCGAAAACGGATCTATTTGACCGAAAAAAACTACGACTTAATTTTGGTTGGTCTTTTTTAATTCGAATTTGAATTTTGAAGTTTTTTCAATTCAACATTCCACCCTTGATAAATCGTCAATCCAGATTTATTGCACCTGATTCAGACCAAAGCTCATACACAAGTGTGCAAATTTTCAATGCATGGGTTGTAATTGTATCAGATGCATCTCCCCCTGGAGCCTACAATGATGGTGGAATTATGGCAAAAATGCTACATTGTGGATAAAAAAACATGGCGATTTTGTCAGATCCATGAGTATCATAACTTCAAATATAGGGCATACATTCAGCAATTTTGTACTGGCAATTGCACCCAATGCATCAAGAACACACATGCAATGTTGATGTATTCAAAGCAATCAATGACACTTTGCACACTTTACTTGCCCAAATGCCAACTGGGGGAGTGGAAGAATTTAAAGCCCATATGGAGAATCACCCCAAAAAAGAGCCATATTATTTCTACATATATGGGACCTGCTATCCAGAGTGCTTGGGACCTGGAAGTGATGAATATTTATATGCATGGGGTAGGGATACAGAGAAACACAGATACATGTAAGACAAAATATATACAGCTATGGGACCTGTTATCCAGAATGCTCGGGATCTGGGGTTTTCTGGATATGGGATCTTTGGTTTTGCTTCCAATAAGGGTAACTGATATAATCTTAGTTGGGATCAAGTACAAGCTACTGTTTTAATATTACAGAGTAAAGGGAAATCATTTTTAAAAAATTGGATTATTTGGTTAAAATGGAGTCTATGGGAGATGATCTTTCCGCAATTTGGGGCTTTCCCGGATAACAGATCCCATAGCTGTACATCTGTGAATTGTTTACTTGGAAATAACCGGCCATATTTGGCAGATTGTTTCACTTACCTTACTTTCCATACACTTTGAACTTCTAAGAAGGAAGCGCTGTACAGAGAATATATTAGAGATCTTAAAACGAGGATTCCATCAATAATATAAATAATGAAATATAACACTTTTACAGCCTGTAATTCTTAGTATATTCTTAGCAGTATATTGGGTTACAATATGCCCTTGTAGAGTATATCGTTTTTAGCACTTTCAGTGATGTGCAGTAAAGGCAGTGAAATAGCTTCTCCATTACTGCACAGTGGTGAGCAAAAGGTTAGCTCTTTCTCTAAATCTGTCAGGCTTCTGATGATTTTACTGTTTCATCTCTGTCTTTATTGCCTCACAATAAAACTGGATAAAATCTAATAGTTTATCTAAATATGACCTATGTGAAATACAGTGGGGTTAATTGTCTCTCGATATTCTTTCACTAAGCCAAAAAAAAGGGGGGGGGGGGAATATCAGGTTGACAATTCTATGGAGTTCGGCCATGATTTTTCTATTTAGTATTCATAGAGACAACAGTCATTATAATGTTTATGAGAAGTTACAGGCAATTGAAATACAGGTATGGAATCTGTTAAACAGAAACCCAGAAAGCTCCAAATTACTGGAAGGTCATCTCCCATAGACTCCATTTTAATTAAATAATTCAAATTTTTAAAATGTTTTTCCTTTATTTCTGTATTAATAAAACAGTCCATTGCACTTGATTCTATTTAAGATATAATTTATCCTTATTGAAGACAAAAAAATGAAGGTATGAAGACCACGGAAAGAAACCCAGTTCCCAAATATAAGGAGAAGACAAAATGGTCATTTACGGACAAGGCGCAACATCCAAAGTGAAATATTAGATGTAAATCAGATTTTTTTTTACTCCAAGCATTTTCCCCATAATTACAGTTACAATCCAGGTTACATCTGCTGTAATTGTGCCTGATGCATCAAAAAGGATGTACAGCAAGTGTGCTTGCATTTTGATGCAACTAAGGCACAAGTTGAGTCTAGCGTTTTCAAAATGTTTGCTGTATTGCTTTCTTATCACCTGTTTAAAATGCACTGGATGCAAGTCTGGAGGGCCTATCGATGTAAAACACTGCAGGAACCCTGAAGCTATTGCCAGGTCCAGGGTTGAGGTATCTCCAGGGTTCCTTAATGAATCTAAATTGTGTGCATACAGATGCAGCCACTTTGATTTGTCTGTTTGACACAGAATAACTAAACACAGATATCCCATTTATCTCATTTAACACAGAAAACTGCATCACAACATCCCATCTAATTAAAGCATTCCCCATTGTGAACAATGGTGCTTTGGTATGCTAATGAAAAGGTTAAATGCATTAAATGGGTTAAGATGACTTTAGATAACACAGTTTATTCAATTAACTCTGAGTCATGACGCATTTAACTCACAAATCCAAGTGGATTCATCTGTAGATGCAGCACTCTTATTTTGACCTAGCATGCAATTGTGTTCAATGGGGCAGGCTGAGGCTGCACATTGACACCATGTGTAAAGGTGGCCATACACGGGCCGATAAAAGCTGCCGACAGACCGTGTCGGCAGCTTATTGGCCCGTGTATGGGGGCCCCCGACGGGCTTCCCCGATCGAGATCTGGCCGAAAGTCGGCCAGATCTCGATCGGATGGGGTTAAAAATCCCGTCGGATCGCGGTCGCATCTGTTCGTTGATGCGGTCCCGCGATCCAACCGCCCGTTTGTGAGAGCTAGGATCCGATCGTTGGGCCCTAGGGCCCACGATCGGATCTGCCCGATATTGCCCACCTTCAAGGTGGGCATATCGGAGGGAGATCCGCTCGTTTGGCAACATCGCCAAACAAGCGGATCTATCCGTGTATGGCCACCTTAAGTTGTATGTATGAGACCAAAGTATCTTTCAGTTCATTTGTTAATGAACTGTGTGGGTCAGGAAAAATTCAATTTGCACCTGACCCTAACCCACAAAAGCTTAACCCGCACTCAACCCTAACCTGGAAATGTTGTCATTGTGGTGACTGCATCCAACCTGCACTGCGCCTTCTTGCTCTGTACACTACTTCTGTGCAGTCTCTGTTTAAAAGACAGGGATTCTTCAGAAGCAGTGTAGGAGTGTACTGTACTTCTCCAAGTCTGACCCACACCCAAACCTAACCTACAACGGTTGGCCAAATTTTAACCAGAACCTCAGGTCACCACGGGTTTCAGGGTGAACCAGCACATCACTACTTAAACAGACTTAAATCCTCGAGAATGTATATGGGAAATCATAAAAATGTCATACTAGAGGGAAGCAGAAATAGGACAGAGGATCTGGACAAGCTTTCAGAATAGCATGAAGTTACTAAAGAATACACATACAGTATTGCAGGTAAGCAAGGCTGCATCAGAGAAAAATCCTTCTAGTACAGATGAAGCCAATTTGGTTCATGTGTTTAACACAGAACATCTAAACATTTAACCCACTTATCCCATTTAACACAGAAAATTGTGTTGCAGCATTCCATCTAATTAAAGAGTTCACCATTTGTGAACAATGGTGCTTTAACACACAAATCAAATAATGTGTTTAATAATGTCCAGTCTGAAAAAAAAGGCTTTTCAGAAAAAAATGGACTTCAAGAGATCTCAGTCACAGGAGAAAGTACTCATCTGAATTCATATATCCCCTAAAGCCTGAAAGGATGATCACAAGATGAGCTTAGAGTCGACATAAAGAAATATAATTTTTTCTATGCAGTGAGTCACACAATGCATTGCTGAAGCTCTAGTTTAGTACTGAGAATGTTACACTAACACAGGCTGACAACCAATACTTGTATTATTTGTATTATTGTATTAATTATTATTGTATTAATAATTGTATTATTTGTCCTATATAGGGTAATCCTATAACGTTATATACAATATATCAGTTCAGTAGAATTACATTTTTGTCTCATTGTTTTGCACTTTTGCAAAATTGTTACATGGTCTGCAAGCTGTAATGCATCATACTTGCACTTGGAAATAATTCTGCATTTTGCTAGCAAGCATAGCTTATTGCTTGCTGGACTTCATAATATTCTAATATTTTTCTTTAGCACTACAAGTACTTCCTGGCTAATGCAATAATATCTACTTGGAGCATTGATGACAAATTCTAATTTCTGTATGTATAACCCTTTTATGAATTTGGATTACTAGAGACCCGGTCTTTATAATTCTGTTCATCCTTCCTCATGCTTAATGCAATAACCCCCCTGTGTTACCAGATGGACCCGCAAAGATTCTAACCAAATAATAAGATTTGTTTGCCTCATGGTATCTCTCCTGACATTGGATCATAGTTAAGAGGCTGCAGGATATTAATATTAACAATGTAAATAACAGCCAATTCATTAGAGGGCAAAGGGAACTTGTCTTTCATTTTCAAAGGATATGCTTTAGTTAATCAAAATTAATTAGCTGTGATCTTCACATAAGGAATAGGAAAAAAAATTGCATTTGCTTGAAAAAATGTTAAACAGCTTATAAATGCAGAACTCTGTTTTCCAAAGACTATTTTTAGGCGCACCACCAAGATTTTAAATATGAACAAGTTATACCCAAGATTATTGGATATTACAGTAGATGAAAGGAGAGAAATGTGTTAATAGCAAGAAGAATATTTAACATTAATAGCGATTTTCCTGTCTAAGCGGCATCATTTGTTTTCTTAACCTGTGACGCCCACATTACAATCATTAAGGGTAGGACTCCACAAACTATTTTGTTGCGATCCGATGCGCTGCAACAAAACACATGCGACGGCGTGCAGCGTCTGCATCCTACAGTCATATCATGTCAGCGCGTCGGATCGTGACAAAATTGTTCGTGGAGTCCTACCCTAATTCACACCAAAACAGTTACTTAAGCAAGGTGCTGCCCCCCAAAAACATCCATTTTTATTAAAGGGGAACTAGAGTGGAATAATAAAACAAACTGTATCTTCTTGGCCATATCTAATGAGCCTGAAATTAAGCAAAATTTCACTGACATTTTTCACATTCCTTCTTTCAGTTGTAGTTTGTTGCCTCCAAGTAAAATCAGACTCAAATGAAATAGCAACTACTGTACATAATCCTACAAAGAGCATATTCCTTCTTTATTTGATGATTATCTGAAACGTCCCTGATAACACTGAGTAATGCACTCACCCTTAAAATTATCAATATTTCATAGCTCAGCATAATCATTATCAATAAAGATGCATAATTAATCACCACCCGCATTTATGCCGCTTTACATTAATTATAGGCAAGTGGGGGAAAGGCTGTATACAGGGGTAGTGAACCCTATGCAGCTCAGCATTAGATATTTTTCGTGAGCATCTATAATTCAAAGGATGAATTTTCACCAAAGCTTCACTTATACACAGGGACCTGCTGTAAATGAGTTGTTGAAAATAAACACAAATGGTGGCCTTTCCACCTCATACCCCTTAGGGGCAGATTTATCAAGGGTCAAAGTGAAAATTTGAATTTCAAATTCTAATTTTGAATTAAAAAATTTGAATTTAAAAAATTGAATTTCCGAGTTTATTTTAGTGTAATTCGACTAGGGAATAGTTCAAATTTGATTGGAGTTTTTTAAAACTGGCCCTTTATGAATTCGAATGCGACTATTCGCAACCCTGAACCTGCCAAATTGCTGTTTTAGCCTATGGGGGATGTCCATGAATCAATTTAGAGTTGCTTTATAGACATCTTGAAAATCTAGATTTATTGGGTGAAAAAACTTGAATCTAAATCTATCCAAATTCAATTCTAGTTTGCGGGTCGATCCCATTCACCTGAATTTTTTTTGAAAACTTTTGATTGGTTGTTCTTCTCAAAATTTCGAGTTCATGGAAGTTTATGGGAGTTTTTACAAACTTCCATGAACTTGAAATTCGACCCTTGATAAATCTGCCCCTTAATTACAAATACAAAATGATTCTCAAATATGAATTCTACCTACCAGTAATGCATCAGTCATCAGGAGATTGCCATCTGTCTGGTTTTGACCCAGACAGTCTGGTTTTCTTAAGGCCTATCTGGGTCAAAACAGCCTTCCTGGAATTCCAAATTAGGAAATCCAGAGAGACTCTTCTTGAATGTCACAGTGATACCCTGATCAGTTAACCATGTGTCATAGCCCTGCCTCTGATTTCACCCACCCAACCCACCAACATCACCTGCTCCTCCTGACATCACTTGCCTGACCACCACTTCGACATCACCCACCCCATCACCAGCCCAGACTTAGCTATATGAAAAGGTGGTAACCCTATTAAAAACTATTTGGTTCTACAAAGCAATTTTGTATTACAAACCGATATTAGATATTGATGGACTATAGCTTCTAAAATGCTTCAATCCCTGTTGATAGATTTAACTTCACTACAGGATGTAGTTAGTGATGAGAAAAACAATTGTGAAACTCTGGAAAAAGAAATGGTAACATTGCACTTAAATGTCACCAAATGTATTTGAGTCAATGAGAAAAAAATTCTAATGATGGCGTTTTTCTGCATTTTTTCTTGTGCAAAAAAAATGTTGGTTTTTTTTTGACAAAATGAAGCTCACATCGAAATTCATATAAACCCTGGCACAAAAATCCATTTTTTTTAACAGTAAAACGAAATGCAGGACAATATTTTAGCACAAATTTAACTGTACCAGGTTAAAAAGTTCCCTCCTTCCTATTTGTAGTGTAACAATTTACTAATTTAATTTACTAATACTGTGGCCACTGTGTGTTTCCCCAGGGTGAGGACAGGTCTTGCTTGTGTACCTGCCACGTGGGAGCGGCTACTACTTTCAAAGGGAAAAATATCTTGGGGCAGGTAGCACTGGGGACATAAGAGCTCATGGGGAAGTGACCTTGAACTGACTGGATTTATTCTGCATTTATCCACCTGATGTAGAATGTGGGACTTGCATACAGTTTTACAGACGTTTATATTTGTTTTATTGCAAACTGTGTGTGTTTTATTACTCCTAGGGGAAATCCCCTGAGGTGTGCTCCTCAGTGCTCCCTAGGTGGAGGCACTGCACTGTAAATCCCAGTTCTTTTCATATGCAAAAGGGACTCAGAACCTTGGATTGCCACGGGTTAATTGTTTTTTTACAGACACAGTAATCCAATTAGAGTTATATTATATTCAATAAAATATCTTCCTCCACAGTGTAAAGTAAAAATGTTAGGGTGAATTGCCCTTAAAACAGTACTTAAAATACAAGCTAGAAGACTGAAGACTTTTTATTCTACACTTGCCATGTCAGAAGTGGAAAAGTAAGAATTAGCTGCAAAGTTAGTTGAGTTACCCAAGATTATTGAATAATAACACCCAGATGTTAAACTCTGCACATTCCCACTTTGTTTTTCTAGCAGATTTTACCATGTTATTCATGAGACCCCTATGAGTCTAACAAATCACATATGTGAAAATTTTCTTATGCTGATGTTTTTGAACCTGTCACACAAGATGAATTAGCAGAATTTATAGCTGGGGCAGAGTTTTTTTTTTCTAATAGAAAATGTTAAGCTAGTTTGAGTACCAGAGTTTTTTTTAAATACAGAAATGTCAGCTGGAAGATGTTTAATATGCCCCACCTGTTTGTGTGTAATAGTATAAAATATCTATGAAAATTGTTCAGACATTAGTCATTAAAACCATTAATGAGAGAACAGGATGCAAGTCCACAAGTGCAGTTAGCAAAGTGCAATATTGTGTGCAATTGGCATCTTTGTGTTTTCCCAATATGCAGTGTTTTTTTTGTAGAACTCCAACGTCATTGCAGTTGCAAGGGAATACTGCTCTTGCCACAGTTGTGTTGCACCTGGTGCAATTGCATCCAATTCACCAAAATTACAACAAGTGCACATGGATTTTGTAGCAAATCAGATGCAATTAGCGTCTGGCATAATTTCTGGTGTTCATCATGCATGTGACATATGTGCCTGATTCTTTAGGTGCTGGGCTTGAAGGGAACCCTTGAGATACCACCTGATATGGAGGGTCCCTCTCTGTCAATTGTTGCTGCAGAACTCAGTTTGGGATTGGAAGGTAGAAAGGACTAAGGGGCAGATTTATTAAGGTTCAAATGGTAAATTCTAATTTAAAAGTACCAACTCAAATTTAAATTGGAATGTGAGATGTATAACAACTCAAACCTGGAACCATTTCTTATTTAAATATTTGCCACCTAAAATGAGTTAATTGACAAGGCAATGGTCCGTTGAATCATTTGAACATGTTAATTGTCTTCCTGAGGTTTTTTTCAGAGGAAAACTTGATTCAAATTTGATTTGAATTTTCTGGTCATTCGTATTAGATCAAATATTAGATGTTTGAGTTTTTTTCATAAATAACCCCCAATTTGAGTAGTGAGTAAATTCAAATTTATTAGAGTTAAAAAAAATTCACATAACTTGGAAATTCAACCTTTCATAAATCTGCCCCTAAGTGGCGTTGAGTGCCACTATACTGAAGTACAAGGAGCACATCTTGACACAAGTCCCTCATGGAATTGAGGACATGGAATTGACTGCATGGAAATAACGAGGATGGCAACTGCATTTGTGGATGTATATGAACCCTAATATGGTTTTCATTGTTAGAATTTGAATGTTTGATATATCTTACAGGTGACACTTAGGTTTTGGTCTCTGCATTTTTCCTGACAATTATCTACTTATTAAAAAACAAATCTATTCATTAAATATTGGCTTTATGGCTAAAATGTGAGAGGTATGATAGATGGATATGCAAATTAAAACATATTTGATGTAGTTAGTGGCCCCTTTTCCATTAAAGTGATGCAAGGGTGGGTGGATTTTGAATTGTTCTTATCCTTTCACTCCATAGTGAAATGTTTCTGGAATGTGAACCACTAAATGAGCTTGGAAATTAATGAGATGTTAAGTGTTAAAATAAAATTAAAATATGTCCCAGTTACTTCTCAAATAAGTGAAGGTTGAAAAATCATGTCCATAATAGATTTACTATTAGATGAAGGGTACTCTAGGAGCGATTTTTACTTTGTATACTCCTTGCACAGCTTCCTGACTCTCTGTCCTAAGACAGTCTATGGAAGATGGCCTTCCCGTAATTCTGAGCTTTCTGGATAACAGGTTTACTCATAATTGATCCTATACCTGTATTAAGAACCTTCACACACCACTTGGTAACTTTTACACTCCCAGAAACCTATGGCCTAAAATAACGATATAGATGGGAGGAATATTGCTCTTGCATGAATACAGTCTCTACACCCATGCACAGTATATATTCCCAGACATTGTCTATTTATGTATTAGTTATCCAGTGTTTCTCTTACTGTATGTTATACTTCAGACACGCATTAAAAAAATCATTAATTGATGCATTAATTAAAAATATGGGTCTGCCCCAACTTGATACTTTTAACACTTTTTTTTAGTTATTTCAGAATGATAATACAGTGAATACAAGTATGGGTACAATACATTTTGTCCCTTTTTAAAGAGTATTTTGTGCCATTTATAAATATTGTATACAAACACTGTGAAGCTATCCGCAAACCACCACATTTGTCCAGCTCTGCATCCCATGTCTCGGAAGTTGAATGTACTGTATTTCTATGTGCGCTGTTGATACACAAGCCGCTCGTTAGTCTGGTGAACTTAGCACACATTTCACTCTTACCAATCTATTTCATGTGTTGTCTGCTTTTGAAGTGGTCTATCCTTCCTCAATGATCGCTGCTGTAATTACACAAATGATCTGCTGCTCTGCCATTTCCAGTAAAAGGTGTCATCTAAAATTAAAAATTCATGTATGAACTTGGGATGCATTTCTTAAGAAAGCCTGGTGCTAATTTAATTTCATACGCACTGCCTTAACCCTTGTGCCATCACATCCATAATTAAAAACCTAATTTATTTATTTTGTATGTTATATTCTTCCTTAACATAATATTGCTTTCAAATGTGTTTTATTTTTCTCTTGACTGGCACTTCCACTATAGGCGAGAGGTGCAAATGAATGTGAAATAAATCTGAAGAAAAACAAATTAAAACAAGAGCATGTTATGTTCCATGTAGCTATATTGGTGGACACATTTAAAATAGCTCAGAATAAAAGTTGTGCAGTATAGTTAGCGGATTGATAAGCAGTAGCACAATTATGGGCCAATTAACTAAAATTCTGAGTTCTTTTTTTCACAAATTGTAATCATAAAAACAAAAATAATTTCTCTAAAATGCAAAAAAATATTAGGGGCACATTAGCTAAAACTCAAATTAATCTAATTCTTACTGAAAACAAATCCAACCAAACTCCCTTCCACAATTTGAACTGCATTATTAATATTTTTTCTCAAAAAATATGGAACAACAAAATGTCACAACAAAATTGAGCATTGTATACGGATTGTCATCCAAATAGAACAATATTTCCGAGTTGATGCCCAAAACCCAGACTTTTTTTAATTATCCAGCGCAGATCACAATGTCAAGAAACAACTTCAGGGACATCTACCAATGACTTCTACATGACCTTGACTGGTTTGAGATGGCATATTTTTAGATTTAATATTTAGCAGCTATAGGGTATGATAAATCTCTAGAAATGTTAATTTTTTGCCTAAAAAATTTGACCAGAAAAAATCAAGTATTAATAATTATTGTGTAAAAATCACAAAAGACTCTAATACAAAAACAAGTAAAAGCAGTTGCGGTCCCATAGAAGTCAATGGAGCTGTGCTGATCCTATTAGCCCTTTTTCTAGCCATTCAGACTTTTAGAGTTTTTTGGATTTTTTTTCCAGTAGTAATTGTTTTAGAGGTATTTTTTTTATTCCTACTTTTTTATATACAGATCTTGTAATAATAATGGCATTTGTGCTTTTAGAGAAATAGAGTTTAATTGTGGTTTCATGAAGCTCTAATACCACTAAAAGTCGACCTTTTATAAATGGGCATCAGATAAGAACAGTGTTGGACTGGGACACCAGGGGCCCACCAAAAAACCTTAAATCAGGGGCCCACTAAAAAACCTCAGACCAGGGGCCCACTCTCAGTACTATTTTCTTCCTCTCCACACTCAACTCTATTCTCCTAGAAGAATATATATAGCTTAATCAATATAGTAAAAATGTGGTAGAAACAATGGAGTAATTCATTAAAAAAATAATAATTTTGGCATTTAGGAAATATATACTAATTAAAGGTATATTTTGCACTAAGGGGCATATTTATCAAGGGTCGAATTTTGAATTCAAAAAACTTCAAAATTCATATTCAAAAAGACCAACCGAAATTACGTTGAAGTATTTTTTGGTCAAATAAGTCTGTTTACGATCTAATAGGTCCACATTCGGTCGAATTTGAATCATAGAAATTGAAGGAATAGCGCATTCGATCGAATTTGATTCCCCAAAAAACGTAGGTTTTTCAAAGTCCACCCATTGACTCTAAGTAGGTTCTAGGAGGTCCCCCATGGGCTAAAACAGCAATTCGGCAGGTTTTAGATGGTGAATGGTCGAAGTCGAATTTTTAAGGAGAGAGTACATTATCTATTCCCTAGTTGAAAAATAGCTTGGATTTCTAATTTTTTTCATTAGAAAATTTACCTTGACGTTTGATAAATCTGCCCCTAAATGAACCACTTGGTTACTCTGATACTGTTGGTGTGTTTGTATTGAATTCAAATGAATAATATTGTATAAATCATATAATATTGTATAATCCCTAGTAATATTTAAATAGGCTCAAAATAAAAGAGAATACAACCAAATATTTTGCATGTCCTCTTTAACTTGAAATGTCCCTTTTTTAATGACAATAAATTAAAATGGAAGTATACAACATTCCCTTCACAGCATATAGCAAGATCTTTTTGCATCTAATTTGTGACGTAAAGGTATCAATTATTTTTTCCCAAGAAAATATCCTATTTCCAAGATAATCCTGTGGGAGAAATATGTAAATTCAGTATATTGAGTATTTATGCCTGACTACATTTGTCCATTGTTACCAATGGGATCTTTGCTATTACAGCGCTTTTCTTCTGCATGTATGTGAGCCTATTCAAGGATAAGATTAGGAGACATGGTCTATGATCTAATCAGTATATGATAATTCAAATATGCAGTTCTGCTGAAGAGCCGCGTAAAAAAAACTGATGGAAACCCACAGCTATCAGGATGTAGATTATACAAAATTTGCTGCTAAAATATTGCCGAGCTAAAACATAAAATTATATTTATCCTTACTGAAGCCTAATAATTTACTAAGGTAAACTCATTTTGTGGCTACTGTCCATCTAGCTCAAAATAGAGCCTATGTCACTCTTTTTTTCCATTTCATTCTAAAACTGTACCTAATATACAAGTTTTTTATTAGATGAAAGATTCATTTATGACCTATAATACCTGAACTTAAAATATGTGAAACTCAGTTTTATTATTAAACTTTGTCCCACAGAATAGGATGTTCATGACAGCATCATATTGTAATGGTGTGAAAAGGTGAAATGAGTGGAATGATGGAAAAATGTAGGACTGGCCAGGTCAGGGATGACTTTGATGTAGTTGGCCAGCTTAAATATATTGCAATATATGGACTAACAATACCTGGGCGTTGTTTTGGTAGCTTAAGGCACAAAATGTCTCAATGTCTTAAAAATATTGTAAATGGGTTGAGTGTAGAGGACTTCTTGTATTGGTCTGTATGAAAAGGTGGAATGACAAATTTGGGGGGAAAGTACACTCTAGCTATTCAAGTTTGTAACATATATACATTTTATAGGATGGAATCTAACAGCAAGGTTCTTGGCTATGTTAAAAAAGAGTAACATCAAACTATAACTTTCTCTTTATTCTATATTTTTTCTCTATATTTCAGTCCCATGTAGTTCAAGAAAGATGTAAAGTAAAAGAAGACGCTGCTGACTCTGAAGGCTTTCACTACTTTTTTTTTTTGCCTTGTTTTGCAGCGGAAATGACGCCCATAGACTTGTATGGTATAGCATGTCAAAAAAAAATTATGCGTATCAAAAAAAATTCTTTGTGCGTCAAAAAAAAAGACATTTCGCTGGTGAATTTTTGCCGAAACTAAATGGGTCAAATTTGCCCAAGCCTGATCAATTTGGTATCTTGAATTCTGAATAGTCTGTTCCTGTTGCTCTGAAGACTCTACTCACATGAAAAAAAGGGCCGCACATTTTATCATGAATTAAGTGCATACATTTTCAGAACAATAGTTTTTGTCACAGATTTATGACCATGAAATTACAAATCTATGTCCAGTTAAACACCACTTGCCTCTTCAGAGAATTCATTTTGGATGCACTGATCACTCCTTTTGCTCCCTCTACACCTTTGTATGAATGATTCTAGCTCTCAATGACAAATATGATGAGCAGAAGATTATTCCAGCCTGTCTAACAAGCTCTGCTCTATAACATGGCTACACTTTCCCAACTGTCCTCCAACTCCTAGGGACAAATTAACTTGCCTATGAATTTTCCCTCCTGGGAACTTCGCCATACTTTGCGCAATTATGCCAGACATTATTTTGTGACTAATATGAATATTTATTAAAATGCTCAATTTCATCGTAGCAAAAGAATGCTGGCGTACTTTTGCCAGTGATATTTCATCAGCACTAAAGTCCCTTAGCAATTTTTCTCCATCGTTAGTTTCTTCCTAGTGAAACTTCTGTAACACCCTCTTGTCGACCCCCCTGGTGCTAAGGTTGTACCATCTTACCAACTCGGGTCCTGAATCCCCTTTGCAAGGTGAAAGTGTACTGGGAAATTCTTCTCTAGCAGTGCTTCCACCTAATGGAATCCGGGAATACATCTGTGGGTGGCCTCATTAGGAAAAACATTCAACGCACTCTTAGTACTGTGTAACAAATAACTGTATATAAGAAAAAGTGCAGTTTAAAGGGTAAGTAAAACTGTCATAGTGCATTTCAAATAGCATGACCCACTACCCTGGGGATCCTGTGACAGTCCAGTCCTGGCACTTCCCTACCAGGCAAAGTCCCGCACTACTCCATTGGCAGATAGAGAGTCTCAGTCCCTTATCCCCAATGAGCACAATTGGTCCCAGGTAGCGCTATTGCCCAAATACCTCTCCGCTGGGCAGATTTGCTCCCACGTTGTAGGCACACAAAAATCTGTATCTCAAACATGGGTCCCGCTGGATACTTTTTTTTTCTACCCTCCAACAGGCCACTCACACAGGGGCTCACACAGAGCTGGCAGGCACAAAGAGATGAAACATGCATCCACAAAGGCTCCAGGCTCTCCTAGCTAAGCCCACAACTTGCTTGATCCATATGACAATGGCTCCCAGCTGAACTGTAGCTCCCAGCCCTGTCTATAGCTCGAGCACTCCAAATCCAGATTTGTAATTAAAGGAAAACTATACCCCAAAAATGAACACAAGCAACAGATAGTTCATATCATATTAAGTGCCATATTAAAGAATCTTACCAAACTGGAATATATATTTAAGTAAATATTGCCCTTTTACATTTCATGCCTTGAGCCACCATTTCTTGATGGTCTGTGTGCTGCCTCAGAGATCACCTGACCAGAAATACTACAACTCTAACTGTAACAGGAAGAAGTGTGGAAGCACATGGAATCCTACGATACCAGGGGGCGGCCCTTATTTTTTAAAATGTCAATTTTCTATTTATGATTACCCAATGGCACATACTACTAGAAAAGTATATTATTATGAAAATGGTTTATTTACATGAAGCAGGATTTTACATATGTAAAATGACTTGTTTTATGCAATATCTTTTTATAGAGACATGCATTGTTTGGGGGGGTATAATTTTCCTTTAAGGAGCTTCAGGCCCTCCTGGTCTAGCTCCAAGGCATGGGGCTGCCGCACCCCAGCCTCAGAGGCCTCCTGTCTCTACATCTTGGCTGCTGAAATCATTCTCTCCTCAGTGAAGTAGTATCCAGCAGTAAGACAGTAAGATCAGTAATCAGTAATGGCTGTGTGAGCACATGGCTCTCCTATTTATAGTCAAGTGGTGCAGTAGGGATACCTAGTGACATCCTCCGGTTTCGGCCATGCTGCACAGACACAAGGGCTCCTGGCCCTGCCAGAACCCTAGGAGACCCCATAGCTCAAGTCCAAATAGGGGATTTCTACAACATGTGGTATAGATCATAGGGAATCAACCCTGTGGGTCCCTACATTTCGTTAACATACTTATGATTATGTCAAATTAAATATAGCCTGTATATGAAGGTCACATGTATGTATTTAGTGATGTTAGTGAAATTGCTGCCCATGTTTTATTAAAAATGTCCAAGAAAGCAAAATAAATACATTAAAGATCTTCTATTGTCCTAGACCTGAGCCTACTCTAAAACAAATGTGGCATGAACTTCAAATGGTTAAAACATTGTAGATATCATATTTAACATTTACAATTTGCAAACATAATCCCACATTAAATATGAAAGTCTTTTTTTATGACTTTTCTGGAATACAGGATATGATGTCACTGACATAATAATGTTGCTTCATCTTGTTAATTTGCTTGTTGGCGAAATAGACTCAACAAATTTCACTCTTTGAAATATTAGAGGATTAACAATCATTTGCCCGTGTTAAAATTCGTGAACTGGTGCAAAACTTCTCCAATGCTGAACTTTTTCGCTAGTGAATTGTGTTATTCACATTTTAGTAAATTGACAATCACTGCGAAATGTTATTTTGGCGAAGTTTCACTCTATGGTAAATATTCATCCTATTTCTCTTAATTCCTGCCCTACACCTCTTTGTGAGCATATCTCACCACCATGCAAAACCCTTCTCAGATACGACATAATCCCACATTAAATATGAAAGTCTTTTTTTATGACTTTTCTGGAATACAGGATATGATGTCACTGACATAATAATGTTGCTTCATCTTGTTAATTTGCTTGTTGGCGAAATAGACTCAACAAATTTCACTCTTTGAAATATTAGAGGATTAACAATCATTTGCCCGTGCTAAAATTCGTGAACTGGTGAAAAACTTCTCCAATGCTGAACTTTTTCGCTAGTGAATTGTGTTATTCACATTTTAGTACATTGCCAATCACTGTAAAATGTTATTTTGGCGAATTTTCACTCTATGGTAAATATTCATCCTATTTCTCTTAGTTCCTGCCCTACACCTCTTTGTGAGCATATCTCACCACCATGCAAAACCCTTCTCAGATACGACCACTTCATTCAAACAAATATAGTGCAGTAATTGCTTTAAATAAATGTTTCCCTTTCAGTAATGGGTGGAAACCCCTGTGCAGGAGGCTTATAAAGTTATTGGCACCATAGCCTCACAAATAACATTCTATAAGGCTAATTAAAGAGTCATACCGTACTTTTAGCGTGTTCTTAATCATAGATTAAGAAATGTAATTTATTTATATATGAACAAAGTTTCCCTCACATCCATTACAAGAGGTACTAGTTTTGAAATAAGAAATTACGTTTTAATCCAATATTTTATATGCAGCATGCCAAAATCCAGGAAATCAGACAGTTGATGGCTGAGAAAGAAACATTGGCATTATAATTTCCAGTGGAACATGAGGGCGTAGGTTGGAAATCTCTTCTTTATAGTCTGGTAATATAACAAAGCATTGTAAGAAGTACATGAAGTACTGTTATATCCATTAGTGATAATGGCTTATTTATGTCTTTCAGATGCCTCTTTTAGCAGCAGTTTGTTTGGGATATTTTTCTGTTTATGCACCTATTTCCATTTTTCCTTAAACATTCTACATAATTTATTATCTTCAGTATATTGTCCCACAGGAAGCAGCACAAGCATATTGGTAAAAATAATGATCCATGTCAAATGTATACCTATTTCCTCTACCTCTTCCTCCCATAATTTATTAATCACCATATTAACGATTAATTCTTTCATTCTGTATGATAGGAAAACATGGCCGATGAACTAAAGGATATCGAAGAATTTTGAATCAAGTAGGGAAAGATTCAAAGAGAAATACGGGGGTAAGTGAAGGTTAAAAAACTAGGAAAAGAAAACATTAAAAAAGTTTTACTGAGAGGGTAGTAAATGCAGAAATGTTACCATGTATTGAATAAAAGGGAAAATTTGGCTTACAACTCAACACAATTAAAAGTGTGGGGGGGAGAAAATCTAAGGAATAGCACATTCAATCAAATTTGATTCAAAGTTTTTCTCCAAAAGATCTTTGATTTTTCAAGGTCCACCAATTGACTCCAAATAGTTTCTAAGGAGGTCCCCCATAGGCTAAAACAGCAATTCTGCAGGTTTTAGATGGCAAATGGTCGAAGTCAAATTTTTAAAGAGACAGTATATGATAAATTTCGATATTCAAATTTTCAATTTTTTTTTCATATTTCAATCAAATTTGGACTATTCCCTAGTCAAAGTACACAAAAATTAGCTCAAATTTCAATTATTTAAATTACAATTTTCACTTTGACCTATGATAAATCTTCCCCTAAAACTACGAATGATTTAAAACTGGGATTTATAATAAAAATCTGAATAAAAAAAGTACAAACAGAAAATTATGCTAAGCGATGTACTAAAAATACATATACCTTGAAAACCTCTAAAAATTCTCAAACAATTCCTAGCAAAAAAGATCTGAACCCTCTAAAAGTCCTAATTAGTGATGGGCAAATTTGTCCCGTTTCAATTCGCCGCAAATTTCCAGCGAAAGTTGCGAAACTGGCAAAAATTTTGCAAAACACGGTTTTGATGCTGGTGAATTTTCACCAGCGAATTTTCAGGGCTAATTCGCTAATTTATTCGCCAGCGGGGAAAAGTGCAAATAAATTCACCCATCACTAGTCCTAATTGTTTTAAAGTGGTCCATATGATCAGTGCAGTTTCCATTTGCTTCTATTTGCAAACTTTTACCTGGCAAGGTTTTGCTTTAGAGGTTTTTATGGTTTTTACACTCATGGGGTTTTTGGGGGCAAAAACTCAATTTTTTTTTGTGGAAAGAAACCTCAAATCTTTTGAGATTTATTATACCCAGATGCTGCAAAAGTCCAAATCTGAAAATCTGCCATCTCAAACCTCATCAAAGTCATGTAGTCAATGGCAAATGTCCCTATCCCAATTTGAAGGTGTTGTGGTTTGTGCTGGGTTTAGCCCGATAATCCAAAAATTTGGGGTTTTGGGGCAAAAACCTGAAAAAATTGGGGTTATTCCTGATCCAATTAATTCAAGTTATTTATAATTAAATAAGACAAAATGGAGGATGGGTGTTTGGTCAACTTTTTTTATTTAGAATATGAGATAAAATCGGATTTTAGTAAATAAACCACTATAATAAATTTAGAATTTTAAATTTTTTTCAAAATCTAAATTCAGTTGTTAATAAATGGGCTCCTGAGTGAAAAATAGGGGTCAGAATTATTTTTTTTTTAGGTGAAATTTGAAAATATGCCCAGTTACTCGAATGCATTTGATGCAAGGAAAAACACAGTTGACTTCAATATGTTTGGCCAATTTTTCAATTATCTCAAATCAGCTTCATTTAAGTATTTATTTCCCAGTTTACTAAAACAGCCTCATTAAAAATTGATGAAACAACGTGATTTTCACACGAATGCAATTTTTTTTCAGTGAAAAAATGCAACCAGTAAGGATGAACTAGCGGCGGAAATTGTATTCAATTAACAAGACACATTTGAGTTGATTGCTGAAAATATGCCAATTTATCAAAAATCATATCTTGTAATTTTCACGTTTTGTCTAATTAAAAAATCTCGAGTGTGCGCTTATTTAAAAAAATGTACTTTTCATAAACTTGATCATGAAAAAACTTTAAAAAAAAAAGCTTGAAATCAGCAAAATCAGATTCTACATGAACTCAACAACTTTTACATGCTGAATTTTTCCCCAGTTACTAAAAAGTTTTTTCCCACTTACTAAATCTCAAATTCACCTTTCAGAAACTCTCACTTAAATTTATTAAACCATGAACTGCAGTTAAAAGTCAAATTTAAATGTTGATAAATCTGTCAGCTTTATGGCAGAAATGATAGAACCTTTTAAATAAAATGTGTACTGTATGTATGAGATTTGAGGGTGCATTTGAAATTATTTCAGATTTACAAAAGTAGGGTAGGCTTATTTATAAAAATTCATATATGTGAATTTAAAAGTTTTCTCAAAACTCAAAATTAAATGTATAATAATTTACAAAAAAAACTTTCTTCAATAAAAAAAATAAATGCAGCAGATTTGTTTTCTACTAATTCATTAGGTCTACCAAACCAAATAAAAATCTAAAAATTATAAAAACTCAAATTTAAAAAAATCACTTATACTTTTCCTAGGACAACTCACATTGACTTCTACATGAATTTAGCAGCTTTTAGATACCTAATTTGCACAGTTGAGTGTTTTTGCTCTAAAAATCAAGTTTTTTCTTATCCAAGTTTTAGTGCAAAAAACTAGAGCAAATTTTAACTCAGAGTTGCTAAATCTGCCCCATGCAGTTAGCAGTGAACTTTACCAACAGTTTGCCTCTCATACATTTCATTAAGTTGAACTGATATTGCTCCAGTGCATCATAGGAATAAAAGGAGTGTTGATTGGTTCTTCTCATACAACAGCTTCATGAAACTAAAGGTGAAAGAACTGTTCTTAGGGGGCAACCCCTGCATTGTTTTGCTTTGCTGACTTTTGCATGTTTGAAGGGACAAGGCAACATATGAATCAGAGTTAAAAGAGGAAAAATGCTACCATCCTAATAAAGTGAATACAATAAACTGTAATATTGCTCCATAGAGCAAAAGACTGATTAATTGCAATGCAGACTTGCTTTGTTCCACCTAATAGGAAATTAGATCACAATAGGGATTTATGAAAATTACCTTGACATGCTTGTGTTTTGCAGAGATTGTGCCCTCTGCCTAAATAATAATGCCTAGCTACAGTATTAATCATGGAATTCTGATATTCATGTTTTTCCCCCTCTATATTATCCTCAAAATTGCTTTTTGTATAAATTATTCTATTTTTGTAGAAAGGAGAAAGTAGAATGAAAGGAGAATTAAAATATCTACAAAAGGTGGGGTGGCATCACATAATTAATGTTATCTATAATGTGTTTTACTTTGAAACAAATATCCTGATCTATACAACAGTCTAAATTTCTTTTTATTTTAGGCCTGTGCATAATTTAAATTATTATAATATACATGCACACTTAGCAGACTGCAGATAAAGTGTTGGGATAATTTAAATATAATTTGCATATTAAACACCTTTTGCCGATTACAAATTTCAAGCACAAATTAGAGTACCCAGGCTAATGAGCTGATGTCAGTAATTTCTAAAAAAAAAAAAAAAAAAAATCTTTTAGGCTGACTCTACGTCCAAATGAGCAGAAATAGCTTGACCTTTAATCTTATGGGGGACTTAAGAAAAAAGGTTCAAATGTAGGTGTCTACTAAACTGCATAAACCCCTAAAGCTACAGTATATATATATATATATATATATATATATATATATATATATATATATATATATATATATATATATATATATATAATATATATATATATATATATACACACACACACACACACATATATATATATATACATATATATATATATATATATATATATATATATATACACTATATTTTTTTACTCTTTTTACTTCTTTGACTTTTATTGAAAATTTTTATTTTTTGTAGAACTCATTGCTAATGAGTAAAAC